>PRKT01000002.1:405319-430947 GCA_003671525.1 Saccostrea glomerata | reverse complement strand
TTATATTCCTATGTAAAACTTGGGTCGGCCATTTTGGCCCCACCCTAGCCCCGGGGGTCATGATTTGAACAAACTTGAATCTACACTACCTGAGGATGATTCCACGTGAGTTTCATCTTTCCTGGCCCAGTGGTTCTTGAGAAGAAGATTTTTAAAGATTTTTCCTATATCTTCCTATGTAAAACTTGGGTCGGCCATTTTGGCCCCACCCTAGCCCCGGGGGTCATGATTTGAACAAATTTGAATCTACACTACCTGAGGATGATTCCACATGAATTTCATCTTTCCTGGCCCAGTGGTTTTTGAGAAGAAGATTTTTAAAAAATGCCATTAATTTTTCTCTAAATCATAATTATCTCCCCTTGGAAAAGGGCGTGGCCCTTCATTTGAACAAACTTGAATCCCCTTTACCCAAGGAAGATTTGTGGCAAGTTTGGTTGAAATTGGCCAAGTGGTTCTTGAGAAGAAGACGAAAATGTGAAAAGTTTACAACAACGACAACGACAACGCCGTCAACAACGACGACAACGCCGACAACGACGACAACGACAGACAACGGACAAATTGTGATCAGAAAAGCTCACTTGAGCCTTTGGCTCAGGTGAGCTAAAAATGAGAAAAAGATATGGAAAAAAATAATAGTGTTGTATACTTGTATATCTGAAGATGAAAAAAAAACACACTTTCATAGTTTGATAAAAAAAAATCACATGACAACTAAAACAGACAACAAACAATGCTAATTGATAAATTAATTGAATGAAGTAGTGTGTAGCTTTGGCATCCATACAACTGTCTTTCTCGGGAAGCATTAAATCACAGAATCCTTTGACCAATTTTCTCATGAAATAATCTTCAAGCCCGAAAGTAATTGGGAAATGGCTTCCATCTTCCACACGCTATGCGTGATTCCAAAATCCATTTTAAATAGAGGATGACATGGTAGAAGATCGACTATGACAAAAATGCCAAAGGCTTCTCTGTCTTCTTTGCTGAGCATTGTTATCGTACCTGAAAAATGTTCGAAGAAAAAGTCGAATGTGGGGCTTGAATTTTTTGTTCAGTATGAAGTATATTAATGGGTTCCATATTGTGGAGGTCTTGGCTACGAGAACTGAAGCTAGTGTTAATCTCAAGGGGATGTTCTTGGCTTCGCCATACGCCGCCCAAAAGCTGACGACGGCATACGGCGTCCACGTCAACATGAAAGCACAACACATCATAAAAGCCATCTGTAGCAAAATAAAGGAACACAGTTAAAAGCGTCATCAAATACATCAAAGTTGATACCGTTAAATAGTTCTTTAAAGACGTCAATGTCAGCATACATGTACATAACCGAATAATAATTTGCAAAACTGGTTGACAACGTGCAAAAAATAAAAAAAACTGAAAATAGGCTTCTTTTTTTTTTACTCCCGTGTCCCCCCCTATTTTTCCCCTTTATATTTACATTAAATAGCAGCTGCTAAAAGTAATGATTGTAATTTAATCCAATAGTTGATTTCTGCTACTTCGAATGTTACGTTGAGTAATTAATGGTTTTAAATGTCACGAAGAGTGCAGGAAGGATATTGATCAAAATAAAACAATATCTATAAAGATTTCACAGTCATCTATTTTTCTACCAATTAAATAATTTTTTTAATTTGAGCGATTTGATATGACTTGCATTAAATGAAATAAAAGCTACACACAAAAAATTAAATTGACTAAGGTGTGCTGAAATTAAAGCCCTCTGTCCATACAGATCATCTGATTAACTTTTCTCTCTCTGAAAATTTATTATGTGGATTATTGGAACCTTCAGTTGATTTTTGTTTCATTTCAAACTTTTTATCACATTTTAAATTGGATGATGCTAAAAAAACAAATTAAAGCGTAGTTTTTGGTTTCTGTATTAGAGTTTAAAAAACAGGATTTTGTTTCTGTAATAAAAGTTTACAGCAAAAGTATAATGAAAAATACCAAGATTCATTTATCAAATTATATAGAGAACGACTTGTTTCAAACTACAATATGAAAAACATTAAACTCCACCATAATATCTGTTTAAATTTCAATCGACTAAAAAGCTATTTCTAAAATTGCATCAAAAAATACTTAAAAGTTCCATTTAGAAGGGCACCTTAATATTTCTGAACAAAAATGTATCTTTTAATCTTTTAATTGATATATTTTAACATGAAAAAATAATAATTTCCAACAAATAACTCTATTTTAATTTTATCTGAATTCTGTCCGTCCGATACTATTACCAAGTAATTGGGTCAATTGAGTTTTCCAGTCTTGCATGTTAAAGCAACAACAAAAAAATTTAATTAAAAATAAAAAAGATGCAGAATGCGATACATGGTATTGTAGATAAATTACAGCAAAAGAGATTGGTCTGAAAGCTAAAGTGTTTGAAATTCTCGGTTGGGTCGACCTCCATGGAATTTCTTGACTTAAATTATCAATTTCAGTTAAGTGTGAAGTTTTGCATTACGTCACGATCTTTTTCGACAGATGCATCCAGCGTAAACAATTCACATCCCGCATGTGACTGGTCAACTCATATTATCAACATTGACACGGAAATAGTTTTTTGCACGAGCAACCAATCTGGGATTAGAAGAAACTTCCAGTCGAAAAGCTTGCGGTTAGGAGGCGTGTACTATTTACCTTGAGCGCAGCTGTCAAACTAGATCGTGACGTAACGTAAAACTTCACATTTAACTGAAATTGATAATATTTAGATTTATATTTAAGGAGAGGAATTCACTAATTTATATATATATAGAACTTGTTTCCTATCCTTTTGATCGATATCAATAAACTATGTTCAAAACAATCAAAACTTATATTTACTTATTTAAAATTTTAGGGGTTAATTTAAGATGGAAACAATTGGCCCAATCTAGTCCTTGAAACTATTTTCTTGGGAAAAAAGTTAATCTAAAGCTCCTAAAGATATTTAAAATAAACTATCTCCGAATTAATAACCGCAAATAACTTGTACAGTTATTATGCAGGGCAATGAAGAGGCCCTTTTAGAAGAACTTGGTAGTATTAGATATTTTATTTTTTAATAAAATCAGTATTGAATCATGTAAAGAGAAATTACATCAGCCATTGCCCTGATAAATCATAAAGTCCTCTACAAGAAGGTCAAGGTTACAAGTGTTTGGAGTCAACGCGAAGGCGTAATGGTTGACATCATTATAAATTTTTTTTTTTATTAGATAAAACAATGAAATCAACCTATGTTTATTAAGAATTTGAAGTACTCATACATGTATCTGCGCATAAAGTTACTTCAAAAAGAAATAATTCATTAAAGAAATGAAAATATATTTAAAGCACAATATTTTAAATCTTTTTCATTTGCAATTTCCTAGTTCATGTACATGTATTTTCTTTCTATATATTCATTACTTTGACCCCTTGTGATAGGGTCTGTAAGTCTGGTCACGAGACAAGCTTCAATCCAGAATTCCGATTTGTACAATCTTGAATATACATGTACATACTCATAAAAATATCTATTTCTGTACCTGGCTGTGTTTTTTAGATTTCTAAAGACTGTCTCTTCAGTTTTATTTTCTATTACTTATATACCTTTAAATTTGGTTCTTCATTTCAATAAACTTAAATTTTCTTAAACAATTATAAATAAGGTCAAAAGTGTTCTAGAGAAGAGGTCTTACATGTAATAAGGAATAGATGATGTCTGATTTGCACACATATATACATACAAACAGACAATGTTTGAAAACTTCGATTTGAAACGTTTACTTGAACATAATGTCATGTGAGCTAAAAGTACTGAATTAATATTCTAAAAATGAAATGAAAAAAATTATATGATGGTTTTAAAGAAATTTACATTTATATACATCCTTAAAACTAACCTTGATAAGATATTCCTCCCTTTTCCGAATGTTGTCTCCCGTTTTACTCCGCACTGTTCGGAATGCTTTGCAATGTCTACGGAGATAAAGGTACACCCCTCCATAACAAAATTTCATTACAATGACTGGGAACACAATGCATAAAATCAGCATCAAGGTCACAAAACCTTTGTTTGCTGTCCACTTTAGTGTACAGGAAGTTCCATATGGCTCCACTCCGTATTGACCCCATCCTAAAAGCGGAAGTGAAGCCCATAGGCATGCGTACACGTAACTTCCGATGATGAAGAAATTTGTATATTTTGAGAGAGAAGAAGCTGAAAATAAAATAATTTACGGTATTTAATTGAAAAAATACATAAATATGATTTGTTATTATTGGCAATAGCTCTGTTACAATATTATGTCAAAGTTCGGCTTGCTTAATTTGCTAACATTGTACACACTTCATTGAACTTGGACAGACACGTTATTTTATTAAAAATTCTATTTTGACTTTTCTCATTTATAGATATTTTTAATGTCTTTTATCAAAACACTGCAGACTTCCCCTCTTTTCTTCAAGATTAATGATTGTTTATTAACGTGTGACGATGTATGAAGGATATGGAGATAACGAACAGTATTCAATATTAAACTCCACGGACCTCTAAAACATCAGAGGTGGGATCAGATGCCATGGAGGAGTGAGCATTCCCTGTGACCGGTCACAGCCGCCGCCACGGTGTGCTCCTTGTCATGATTGGAAATAACGGGAAAATCCGTCGTCAATTCAATGTATATATAACGGACTAACAATTAGTATGAAGTTTAAATATGTCGGTCAGCATTTGACTAAATGATAAATTGTATTTGATTACTGTAGATTCCTTTTTTTTCGCGAGTACTTTTTATCGCGAACTGGCTCTTTAGCGTCAAATCGCGAGAATTATAATTCGCGAATGGACGGTTGATTAACAGAATTTACATAGATTTCAGCACCATAAAAATAAAAGCGAGTGATGCTTCTCGCGAAATTACGCGGAAATTAATTCCTCGCGTATAATTAGGAATCTACAGTACTAGGTCATTGTATCGATCAAAGAATTTACGAAATGATGACTTTAAACGAGACTGCTGATATTCCTGTTTCATCTACTTGTTTGTCAATAATTTGCCTCATTTTAGAAATTGTTTATACGTAGATCATGCTCTTGCGTATCGAATCAACTGAGATATATAAACGCCGTATGCAGGCGATGAAGGTATATTGCTGCAAAAGTAAGTGAAGTTAACGATAGAAAAGTTAAAGTCATCACGTTTATCAAAGAGCTTGGTCTTTACATTACCATTAACGTCTTTTTCAAGTAAAATATCCGAGTATGAAACAGATGTGTCAGACTCTGTGGTATCTTTTATCTCAAGCTCACAGCAGGCCTACCCGAATTCGTTGTTTTGACAATTTTCAGACATAAGAGAAACCAAAACAAACCTTTATTTAGCGGTCGGAAACGCTCTTTCGCCATACATGTATATTTATAGGTAAAAAAAAAGTATACAGTGTATTTAAAAAAATCCGAAGCATTTAAACTTTTAAAAAAAAATTATAAATTGATGATTATTTGTAGGATTCGGTTGCTTGCAGTAGTTACTATCTACATCCAGTGTAACATTCGGCAATACATATTCTATATCGCTAGTTTTTTTTTTCCTCGCCAGATAAATTGGGTTTTGACCATTAATTACTTGTCATGGAACTTTATGAAAAAAATAAAAATACGTGTATATAGATTTAGATAAAAATGTTATTATCTATTTAGCAATTTAATTAAATATGATGTATACAGATTTTTGCGTTCTATGGATTAAGATAACATTGTAGTTGTTTATATAATACCGGTATGCTAGTTTACACTCCAATTTCAACAAAAAAGAATGATAAAAATATGACATTGGAACACAATACTTAAATCAAGATTGTTGAGGATTTCAACAAAAAAGAATGATGAAAATATGATATTGGAACAGAATACTTAAATTAAGATTGTTGAGGAGGTCACTACTTTGACTCTGATAAACAAGCTTTAAGAAACTCGTAGAGCTACACGGTTTCCCCATGGGTTTCTCAGGTTACCCGTATAACCAATTCGTTCTCATCCAGACTGCAATTCCAAACATGGCAAGAATTTTATTGGTAGAGCTTTTCATAGTTATCATCATAACTTTTCAATCAATGATTTTAAATACTCATGGGCAAATAAAATATTTGAAATATTAAACAAATTTTAATGATCAAACATAGGCACCCATTTATATATTCCCAAATCCTGCACAAATAGGTGAAAAATTTTACATTCTACTACAGACATTGCTGAGATCAAAGACACCGTATTTGAATCACGAAAGTCATAAAAAATTATTAGACCAGAAACACGTATTAAGCCTGTACAGTCAAGATTAATATTGGACTTAAGAATGACGATATCGATGTATTGTCTTTCGCAGTCTGACCAATGGGTATTGCATAAAGAAGCTCATGGATGCTTATAAAGTTGGGTTCTTCCATGGGCCTCCACATAACATTGATACTTCGTATTTTACAGAAAAAGCAACAACAACAAAACCCCCAGAAAACTGATTTTGTTGTTGTACAGTCAAACCGTCTGCATTCCAGCAACAAATTGACCCTCTGGTGTTAAATGGAATAGCCTTAAAGTATTGTATATTGTTTTAACGTCCCTCCTGAAAATTTTTCACTCTTATGTAGACGCCACCACTTGCCGGTGGAGAGCTGCAAATTTTGTCCTTTACTCGGCACTAAGGGCCATTGAGCAGGGAGGGATCTTTTTCGTGCCAGCATCTCTTCGACACGGGACCTCGGTTGATACGATCTCATCCGAAGGACCGGTCTCCACGTCTCACAGTGGGATTCGAACCCGAGACGTAAGGATCAACTCCTTACTTCGCGACTCTAAAGCAGACGCTCTAACCACTGCGCCACGCGGGTGACCAACCTTATAGTAACATGGTGACCTAATTAAAGCCTGGAGGACCGGGCTGCTCTATACATATTAGTTTAAGTTTTGGTGTATGGGATTAAGAATGGTGCAGTTATTCAAGGAATCACTGTCTTGTTAGGAGACTATGCCAGGGCATCAACGATAGTGGGAAACATGGGATAATTTGAATAACGGGCGAAGCCCAACACTGATATTGAATTGTTACTCTTTCCGGAAAATCATTCTCTAGTATGGGTCCATTTTTTTTAAAATATGAAGTCATTCAAGTTTGAGCGATTTTATGTCTCAGCGCTTCCAGAAATGAGGGTATAAAAGTTTTTTCTTTAAGCAAAACATTGAGGCATAAAAATATACCATTATATTCTAAATTACTTCACATGTTTGAAAGCATTTTGTAAATCCTAATAAAGTTCTGAGAGAGAGAGAATCTAAGTGATTGTTTTTATACAATCAATTCTTAGGTGATTTCACTTCTTGCCTGACGTTCCCTTAGGAATATCAGCAGGATAAATTCGATTGATTAATGCTTTAGCATTTGATATTTCAAAGGTTTTTATCTAAATTAAAGAGAATAAGAAAGAAATAACTTTGTAAATTAAAATGATTTCTGTTCAAAAATCGGTGAAAGCGAATATTCCGGATTTCAGATGACGTTAGAGAAGCCAAAATGATCCCAATTTACAACGTGATGAACGTCTTAGCGTCAGAACCCTGTTTACATTATGTTTAACAGAAATAGGTTGTAACCGATATTTTTATGCCCCCGAAGTTTCGGGGATTATATAGTTTTTGTCGTGTCCGTCCGTCTGTCTATCTGTTTGTCCGTAAAAAACTTAAACCTTGCTCATAACTTTTGAATTAGTAGAGCTATGACTTTCATATTTCACATGTGTATTCCTTGTGACAAGAACTTCCTTTTGTTACCACCAAGTTTAACCTTGATCTTAGAGTTTGACCCACTTTTACACAAAAATTCTAAACTTTTACTTTGGTCATATCTTTTGAACAGTAGATACCAAAACATTTATACTTCCTATATGTATTTTTTGTTGAAAGACCTTTCATTGGATACCAACAACCTTGACCTTTTAACCTTGACCTTGGAGATTTTCGTACTTGTGAAAAAACTTTAACCTTGGCCATAACTTTTGAACGGTAAGGGATAGGGCTTTCATACTTCACATATGTAATCCTTGTGAAAAGACCCTTCGTTGGATACCAAGTACTTTGACCCTTTGAACTTGCCCTACTTTTAAAAAGCAAAATTTGACATTACTTTAAAAAGTTATGGCAAGTGCTTTCATACTTTACATATTTAATCCTTGTAACAAGACCTTTCATTTAGTAGCAAGACCTTTGACCTTGGAGTTTGACTTACTTTTTTTTTAATTTGGCCATAACTTCTGAACGGTTAGGGCTAGGGCTTCCATACTTTACATATGTATTTTTTGTGGGAAGACCTTTCATTGGATACCAATGTCATTGACCTTGAAATTTCCGTACTTATGAAAACTTTAACCTTGGCCTGCTTTCATATTTCACAATTGTATTTCCAGTGAGAATACCCTACTTTTGGTACTAATATATGAAATTTGCATTTAAGAAAAGTTTACTCTTTGCTATTTGCCATACGGGGGCATCAGTGTTTCACAAACACAGCTTGTTTCTTATAAATTAATAAAATGCTTAAACAAGAAATTTTCCACGAACAAAATCAAACCCAATCATCCCTCTCGGAAATATTTTTCCATAACATAGAAAACTGTTACTAATCTGAAAATTCACGTAAACATGTTTGACCAATGTCCACATTCAAGATGAGTTTATTTTTATTCCTCAAGGACAATGACGGCATTCTGTTAATCAAAGTATGATAAAAACTATATGATTGCTTTAATAAACAATCTCTATAATCAAGCACGCGGAAGACGTCGTCCACTCTCCCGTAAGAAAACAATGAATAAATCTGTCTTTCTAGTTTTCTTTCGTCTTTCTTTCATTAGTAGACTAATTTTTCCTATTTATCGTTGTATAATTGCAAGTTTCCATCAACACAGTTCAATATCAGTCTGTTTTGTAACGAAGTGGTAAAATCTAAAACTATTCTAAAATTATTTTCTTCTATTTACTAAGTATTATAAATTAAAGTATATCTACAAGTGACTCCTATGAATCATTCACAAATATAACAACTTGAGTTGCCCGTGTGGCGCAGCGGTTTGAGCGTCTGCTCTGGAGTCGCGAAGTAAGGAGTTGATCCTTACGTCGCTGGCTCGAATCCCACTGTGGGACGTGTAGACCGGTCCTTCGGATGAGACCGTATAAACCGAGGTCCCCGTGTCGCAGTAGGTGCTGGCACGTAAAAGATCCCTCCCTGCTCAATGGCCCTAAGTGCCGAGTACTAAGACAAAATTTGCAGCTCTCCACCGGCAAGTGGTAGCGTCTCTATATTAGTGAAAAATTCTCGAGAGGAACGTTAAACAATAAAAAATCGATCAATCAAATATACCATAGTAGTTATCATGTAATCATAATTCAACTTGGTTTACAAACACATATCTAGTTGATTAAAGCTTATATCTTCATTTGAAGAGGAAAATTAAAAAAGGAAAAGGGATCAATCAGTTTTATTACACTCCTTTCAAAACACAATGAACCTAACCACACTGTTTACAAAGAACTAGGTGAGATAAGCTGAGTCTCGGGACTTCCCACATGGCGGCCGTTAAAGTCGACAATTCCCCCCGTACTCCATACCTCTCTCGTAAACACAGTTACGCACACCTACTTCACTTCCATGACGAATTATGTGGCGAAGCTTATGTAATTTTATATATTAAAAAATAAGGGCGTACTTTTCTTAGTAACTATTACTGAATTGATTGATGTTATTGTTAAACTGTCAGCGAAAAAAAGGCAAGATCGATTTTTCAGAAGTGTTTACTTAAGGTATACGAAAGATTCTGACTTTTATCTACAAAGGGAATGATACTACATGTAGTTTTTAATTCTTATTGATCAAGAGGATGTCACTGAAAGCAATGGAGTTATGACCTTATATGGCAACAACTTTTATGCGTGTAAGGGTTCTAGTTTGTAAATAAAAGGCATTGAAATAAATACATGTTTGTCTACTTACATTTGCTGGATTTACACACATGGATATATCTCGAAAAACTCATCAAAGCTAATGTAGATATGCTGACTACTCCACAGAAAAATCCCAGACACCCATAGGCACTGCATCCTATACGTAATGGAGATATTTTTACAAAATAGAACTGCATATGATTTCCAGATAATAAAGTAATTTACAAATCGCTAAAATTATAACAATCCTCGATAATATAATGCCTAACGTTTTAATTTTATTTGTTTATTTTACCTTGAAATCCAATTTATATTTTTTTTAAAGTTTTCAAACAGTATTGAGCTTTGACTTATAACTGTTATGTATATTCTCATACGTAAGAGTAATAGATACAAGACACTGGTATACGGCGTAAGTTTAAGAAACCGATCACAGAAAGAATATAACGAGTTGTTTTTTTTTTTAATTTAAAAAAGGGAATGAATAAAATTGTTTACCGCCTGCACCAAACTTCCATCGATGAAAAAATGAGGATGAAATTCCAAAAGGAAGCCCCACAACAGATAGGATTAAGTCACTGACGGCAAGGTTCACAATGAAGTAATCCGCCGGAACAAGGCTGTTACGTTTACGTACACACACAATGATGACGAAAAAATTCAGCACAAAGGATATTACCGCTGAAAGAGAAAAAAAACAAAAACAAAATTTTATAGTATTGTTTAGTGTAAATGTAGCATAGAATATTAATATAGTATAAACCAGAGACCTCGGAATACTGGAAGTCTAGTTTTATCTTACATCTTTAACCTCAACCGGAAGCTTATGTATCCCATCTACGGTCTTATTTTGTATCGAGGTAATTTTCGAGGAATAAATGAGTAGTTTACATTAAAGAGGCTCGACCACAGACGATTAAATTGACAAGAAAAAAGTATCTCAAAGTGAACGATGCCATTTTAAAGTAGGTTAATGATTGATATATTAACAAAATACGATCTTGAAGCAGGGGTGTCTGACAATGAGTAAGGTACCTTGTGGTAAAAATAAGTCGGGGTGCCCCGTATTCGAAATAAGTGCCTGTGGTATAATGACTGCTTCTTGACCAAATGTCAGGTACTAGTTAGATTAAGTTAAAGTCAAGAGACTTTCGGATGAGGCCTTAAAAACTGAACTTCTCTTTCCTAATACATGTAATTATAATTATATGTTACCACGAACCTTGGGAAAAATCATTATAATAAAAACAAATACACTGTATAAATAAAATATAAATAAACCTAGCAAAAATGGATGAAATGAGATTTATATCTTTGGGTTAACTATCTATTTTGTCAAAAATATTTTGTGATGTACTGTATCTTGAATTCTAAACTTAAATTTAATTGAAATGGAGGACGTTTGGACTTCATTAGGATCGATTTTCCCTTTTTGACTCGTTACCTGAAAAATTTATTCATTACAGTAATCAAAATCTTTATTTTTGAACTGTTTAAAGGTTTGTATACCCCCCCCCCCCCATATCAAACTTAGATTCAACGAACAAATCACAATAATGAAAAAAAAGAGGAAAATATGATCATGGTGATCAGAGGAATACAATAGCAGCTTCCCCGAGGCGTGTTCCTCCACTAACGAGAAGAAGATTCAGGGCCCATGTCAAATGGCCCGAGCGGAGGACATTTTAACAGAACCCCAAAATAGGACACTTTGTTAAAAACAAATTTAGAGAATATTTCACCTGAAAAAAACATTTCTTGTGAAAAGGGGATGTTTTTTATTCGCGTTTTTTTTTCATGGTTTAGATAAAAAGAAAGGGGGTTACGTTATTTTTTCTTCCATCAGTGTTTTTTTTTGTGGTGTTTGTTCTCTTTTTGCCATAAATTAGTTTATGTTGTTTTATAATATTGTATTTGGTTTTCATCTCTTTTGTCTTCATTTTTGTCTTCATCTTTTGTCCTAGCAGGTCTCTGTGTATAAGTGTGTCTGATTTCAAAACCAAATCTTTTCAAATGATATTCAAGGTTACTTCTATAAGACTGACGACATGATGCATGTTTGGATGCCATGACTTATAAAATATCCTGCGCCCTAATTCACGGTCTTCTGTTGTAATCGAAGACAATCTATCAATCAATGAAGAAGACCTACATTAGCTTTATTCATTCTTTAAATCTGACATAATCTTGACACGCATCTTCACGGTTACATTTAAAACTAACTTAAACAGTGATGGTGTTAATAAATAAACGGAATATGGTGTTAATAAGTAAACGGAATAAATACTCTAATAGAAAATGATGTTTGCCAATGGAGGGAATTAAAAAAAGTATAATCTCTGTTGTCAATGTCTAGACCTCTTATACAATGAGAGTGTGTGCATAGGTTTGCCTGTTTCCAAAATTCTTACTGAATTCATTTCATATATTTGAAGTAAGAAATTGTACACGTCTTTTATATCAGTCTTTCTCCTAACTTTTGGCTGTTCCACTTTTGTTACTTTGTTAAAGAATATTAAAGCATGTTAGTAACTGGATAATAAGTTTTGCATATTAAAGTAGTATAAATATTGAAAGTTGTTTACATATACAAGTATTTTAAATAATTATTTAAACAATAAAATGCTTTCTTTGTTTGTTATTACTGGAATTAACAGAAGCAGCTGTTGCAGGAAAAATTTAATTTTTTTCTGCAATAGCTGCGACCATTAATTCCAGTAATAACAAACAAAGAAAGACATTTTATTGTTTATATTTATATCTGTTTAAATAATCATTCAAAGAAGGATTAAAAAGTTTAATTATTGTATTAATGATGCGAACGGCTTTATACGTTTCATTGATGGAACAGCCACTGATCAAGAAATCTGTACAGGCGACATGACTAATGTAGTTCATGCAGTGATTAACGTAATAGGTTTTCTTAAGAAATAAAGGAGAAAATATTCAATGGATGTAAATATATACTCATGAAAGGTAAAATATATGTGACTTGAAAAACTAGGTTATGATGTTGAATGTTATTGAACATGCCTGCAAGCTTGCATACTATCAATTCGTAGCAATATAAATATGTCTCTGAATTAGCCAGATTTAAAGCATAATTGATCGATATACTGAAAACGGATTTAAAACAGAAAATCTGTTAACAAATTACAGTAAAAATGTCTACTTAAAAATAAAATTAAATGTCATACAGTAATTTATCATTGAGTGACATTTTAGGGATTAAATGTCTTTACCGTTTGCATGTACTTGGAAGCTAGGTTATGGAAAAGAATCTTTAGAAGGCACTTATTGATGTATTGGATTTTAATTTGAAGAAAGAATTCGCTTTGTTTATTGAACCTTTCTGTTATCAAGCCTCACCCAATTTTTTTTTTACTTTTTTAAAATAAGAAACCATTAAACCCAGAATTAATATAATATAAATGACCAGTTTGCTTCCGAGTTCCGATAATTGAATACAATGAATAAAAATAAGAAAGAATTGCAATATAACATTCAACATTCCGATAGTCTATAGAAATTCATCCATCATTCCAGTTACATGATTCCAGCCACATAAAGCTCCCAAAATAAAGAAAAGTCGCTTTAACCAAACAACGTAGTATTCTCAACTTAATTATCTGTCAAAAATTGCTCTAGCCAACCAACATAATATTTCCAAATTTTCTGCCAAAAGTTGCCAAAAACAAACAACATACTATTCTCAACCTATCCGTCAAAAGTTGCTCTAACCAAACAAGATACATCTCTCAACTAACTCGCCACAAGTTGCTCAAACCAAACAACATAGTATTCCCAACTTACCCGTCAACAGTATAGCTGTTTTCCGACAATATAGTACTCCCAACTTACCCGCCAAAAGTTTACCTTAACAACATAGTATTCCCAACTCTTCCCTCAATAGCAGCTATGTTCCTATGTACAACATAGTATTCCCAACTTACTCCCCAAAAGTTTCTCTAATCAACTTACTATTCCCAACTTACTCGCCAAAAGTTTCTCAAAACAACATAGTATTCCCAATTAACTTACTCGCCAAAAGATTCTCAAAACAACATAGTATTCCCAACTTACTCGCCAAAAGTTTCTCTAATCAACTTACTATTTCCAACTTACTCGCCAAAAGTTTCTCAAAACAACATGGTATTCCCAATTAACTTACTCGCCAAAAGTTTCACAAAACAACATAGTATTCCCAATTTACTTACTCGCCAAAAGATTCTCTAAACACATATTATTCCCAACTTACCCGTCAACAGCAGCTGTATTCCTACAATATAGTCCTCCAAAACTGTTAACTTAGAATCAAACATGTCCAGCTCGCGTACTTCAGAAATATTTTCCAAATTCAGTGGAATACTAATATCATCTTCACTGTTTAACTTGTGTAAAGTTGTCATCGAAACAATTGCCTGTTGGCAGTGAGTAATGGACAATTGAGATGAGACATCAACCTGCTGATCCTTTTATTTTGTCCATTTGTCGCGGATTAAGTTCACCTGAGTTTCAGCATATCATTCTGCAGGTTAGAAGCTGTAAATTGAGGAAGGAGTAGGGAGGTCCGCCGTATGTATTGGTCTCTCTTTAGGAGAAAATCGATATTCTCAACGCGCGGTGCACGTTAAACCTAAGTTAAAATTAAAAAAAAATAATAGATTTTTGCGCTTTAATGTCACACGAACAGACACACAGATGTATACTAGTTTATATTCAAATTCCTCGTGCACAATTTCAGTTTGGTATTTCCATTTTTTTAAAAACTTGGTCTACATGACGAAGAGCTCGCATTTGCTAGTTGTAAAGGAGAGTGATTGGTAAAAAAAAGAAAACTGTTTATTTCTTGATTTTTATCAAACAAGCAAGGTAACAAATTTTTACATTAACGGCTTCACATTTTAAAACAGATGACAGAAATAAGAGTTTCATTCGATAAAGCAAAAATATGACGAGTAATTGATAGAATTTCACTCCAAAATGACACAGGATACTAATAAAAAAATCATCGCTGAAACATCATCATCTAAATTTCTTGGATATTTTTAAAAGTGAAAATATTCAATATCAAAATATTTAATTTTTGGGGGGTGGGGTCTCAAGGATAATTAAACAGAGCAACTCAGAGGCTCCTGAAGAATTCCTTTTAATGACAATATTCCGTTGAGCTAATTATTTAAATTAAGTAAAGTAGAAGACTGGTCTTAAGCTTTTTTATACTATAACAGTATTTATTTCTATAGAAAACGCAAATAAAGTCATAGATCTTAGAATCAATGCTGGCATCTCAGAAGACATTCATTAACGAAGAGTTCACTGCTCTGGCGAAGGTCCAACTGAATCAACACTTGTCGTCCAGTAAATCAAAAATAAATTCCATAAGTTACTAAATTACAGTCTAATAAATTAAGAAGTGTTAATGTATATTAGCAATAATAAGCTATATCTATATTTTAAATCGATTCTCTGAAGTTTGTATATGTGAAGGTCTTAAATTCGTCTGTATGTCTTTTATTTTCGCTTCTGTGCAGGATTTTATATATTTCGTATAACTTGTATGTACATATTGACTGATTTATGAATAAAGAGGATAGATTATCTTGTACATTGTATTTATAATAACTTCGATTCCTTTTATATGTATATCATTATCTTCATTAAATAATCTTGCTAGATAAAATAAACAGGCAAATTCAAAGAATTGTGGTCCCCGCTTTCGATGTCTTAGTAGATGTGATGTTTAATAAAAACGAATTATCATATGTCATTTAAAAGTAACATTTTTAATTTCTTTAAAATTAGGCAAATATGAAGGCCAAGGGGTCAAAAATCATATCATGCTCGGAAACATCAAGGTAATGCACATGTAAAATAGGAAAGCCTTTTCTTCTCAATCAAAATATAACATTTTTGAAAAGTAGGACACACTTCAAGGTCAAGGTCACAAGGTAAAAAAAATAATAGTATATTTAGAAAGGCCTTGTCACAGGTAATATAAATGTATAATATGAAATTCCTAACTTTTCTCTTTCAAACGTTTTGGCAATTTAAAGTAATGATGAATTTTTTGAAAAATAGGTCAAATTTCAAGGTCAAAGTTAAAGGTTAAAAATCTTAGTATATTTGGAAAGTCACAGTTAATGTACATATAAAATATGGAAGTCCTATCTCTTCTCATTCAAACCTTATGACCAAATTTAAAGCTTTTGTGACAGACAGACGGACTGGTAGACAAATAATATTCCCTCGTTTTCGCAAAAGAGGGGGGCAATAAATATTCATCTTGCTATAATTTAAAGAAAGATCATACTTTGCCTTTAAATGTTCTCTCCCTTGTATCTTGATATTAAGAAATCACAATAGTTATTCTACAAGCACATTTTAAACAAGCATTATGATAAACTTGATGACTTGCTTATGCAGCAATAATATTTAATACAATACCATCATCACCTCCATACGAAGTTTATATATTGTAGTTGGTTTGATACCCAAGCTCTACGTATACGAGCAATTTCTAAACCGAGGTTTATTATTGACAAACAAGTTAATGAAACAAGAATTTCAGCAGTCTGTTGAAAGTCATTTTCGTAAGTTCTATGGTCGATACAATGCCCTTGTCAGGAAATACAATTTATCATTGAATCAAATGCTATATGACGTTTTTCATACTAATTTTTTATCCATTATTTAAACACTGGATTGACGACGGATTTTCCCGTTATTTCCCGATCATGACAAGGGGCACACGGCGGGTGTGACCGGTCGGCAGGGGATGCTCAGTCCTCCATGGCAGCTGATCCCACCTCTGATGTTTTGGAGGTCCGTGTTTGCTCTGCTCTGATTTTGTACTGCTTTATGAACTTTGACTTTAAATACTGTTCGTTAACTCAATATGTTTCATTTAAGCTGTCAAGAAAGCGTCGTTTTTATACCTCTCCCCCTTAATCGAAGATTCGGGGGTATAGACCCTTTTCCTATGACATATTTTGCTTCGGAGTTATTCCCCTTGACTGCCATCCTGTAGGGCAAATAAGTGCATTTACCTCTTTCAGCAACCAATTTTAAACATGCATGCAAGAAATATAAGGGGGGGGGGGTTTACAATCTTGATTATTATCTAATAAAGGCTTTAACAAATGTATATTCATAAGTAAAATAGTGTCATGTCTATCTCAGTAACTAGTATAACAAATTGAACTTGGTTGAATTATGAAGGGATGTGGGAATGTTGCCCTACATTATGGCGGCTAAGGGGAATAACTCCTAGTAAAAATATGTCATAGGAAAAGGGTCTATATAGTTTTTGACTATCATTTTGTCTGTCTGCAAACACTTTAAACCTTAACCTTGCACATAACTTTTTAGTGTGTGGGGCTATGAATTTCATATTTCACAGGTTTGTGGCAAGACCTTTCTTAGGGTGCAGCCAAATTTGACCTCCTAACATTAACCTTTGAGTTCGACCCACTTTTACCAAAAATTTTCAAACATTGCTCATAACTTTTGAACAATTATTGCTAGGGCTTTCAAACTTCACATGTATATTCATTGTGACAAGACCTTTTTATTGGTAAAATAGGTTTAATTGTTTGACCCTGACCTTAGATTTTTTTCCCATTTATAAAAAACTTTATTTAAAAAAAGAAAATTTTGAAATCTTTTTACACATCTGATTGTAGATAATCATCTTCCAAAAATGACTTGACTTCAGCGTAAATATTAAAGGTATTTCCAGTATCTACTCCCCGCAGTTTCCTAACAAAAATAAAACTTCAATTTTGACCTACATTATGGCCCGTAAATTAAATATTGCACATTTGAAGAACAAAACTTATAATCTTATGTAAGATGTGAGGAGGTATGGGAACGAGGTTTTTGCTGAAAAACGTCATTTTCGACCACTATGTTGTTCTCAGACAGAAAATAAACATTTCTTTTCTACGTGTTTTATTTGAACCGGAGACATGGCATCTCATAGGTATACAATATTCATACATACATACATAAGATTTGTACAGGCTATACCATATACAAGTGTGAATTACAAAACAATATCATTTCATTATTATTTAGAACATCATTTCTTAATTGATAAGAGAAATACAAAAATTTACCCAGGTTACATAGTTCTTTGGTATTTGTCAAAATCTTTAACTGTACTAATTTAAATACTGATGGTTTTTTTAAATAATAACTCTTGATATATTTAATTCTTAGCTCTTCATATCGAGGACATTTTAATACAAAATGAAATTCGTCCTCTATCTCACCTGACATACATATTTCACATTTTCTATCTTTTCTTTCTATGCTACTGTACCTTCCCCTCTCTATTCTTAAATCATGAGCTGATAGCCTTAAACGACTTATAGGTATTCTATACTTTGAATGTAATGGTTTTCTTAAATAAGTCTGTAATGACATTCTCCACTAAATGTTTAAATAGAAAATATTAAGAATTACAAATTCTTGCCATAATTTCTTGTTTGTAACAGTCATACAATCTTTGAAATATAATGTTCAGAGTATTATTATCAATACAATTACTATTATACATGTCAGTTAAACCAAGTCTTTGTAATTTCTTCTTAATGTTTACAATCCATTCATCATTATTTTCAACTTTATCTTGATAACATGCTTGTAATATACAATTATCACTGTTTTTTAATTTCACCCAGTATTTCAAAATTTTCTTTTTTCTTTCAAGTATAAGTGGAAATCTACCTGATTCACAATAAACTGCATCATTACTGGTGCTTTGTCTGACCTTTAAAACTCTTTTACAATAATTTAAGTGAATATTTTCTATGTCTTGACCCTTGTGAAATCCCCATACTTCAGCTCCATAACTCATAACACTGTTAATATAAGTATCGAATACTGTTAATTGAGATTCTACGTTAAAATGCAAATCCCTGATTTTACTATTTACATCATACATAGCTTTTTTTACCTTGACATGAAAAATGTTTCTGTGTTTCAGCGAATTTTCCATTATAATGAAACAACATTCCTAAATAGTTAAACTGATTAACAACTTCAACTTTGCAACCGTTGTATATCCAACGTTCATTTTCAAGTATTTTACGACTATTGCAAAAAATTAATATTTTTGTTTTTTCAACATTACCAGTTAGATTCCACTCCGTGGTGTATGTATATAATGCATCCAACATTCTTTGTAAACCCTCAGCTGAGTCAGATATCAAAATAGTATCATCTGCATACATTCTGTAAGTAAAATTATTTTTACAAAAAATCATCTGCAGTTCGATTGATGAACAATTATTTGTAATAAAGTGACGGTCAAAGTCATTCAAATACATAGAAAATAATAATGGTGATAAAATTTCACCTTGTAACACACCAGACGTAATTTTGAAATACTATGTAAGTAGCCCATTATATTTTTACAAATGCCTTAATATTATCATAATTATAAAGACTTGATAATACAAAATAATTTCCCTTGAATACCCCGAGCACTGATTTTAAGGTACAAGTTAAGTCTATTGATATAATCAAAGGCTTTTTGATAATCCACAAAACAACAATTAAGTGTTCTTTTGTTCCTTAAGAATTTGTTAACAAATGTCTGTAGAACAAATATCGCATCAATGGTACTTGCTCCTGGCTTGAATCCGAATTGCGCGTCTGTAATTATGTTATATTCTTTATCCCAATGCATCAGTCTATTGTTTTATATGCTTGTAAATAATTTAGCCATGCAACTAACAAGTGTTATTCCTCTATAATTATTAGGATTATTAGTATCCCCTTTCTTAAAAACTGGCACTATACACCCAGTAGCCCAACTCTCTGGATAATGGCCTGACGTAAAGATTTTATTAAATAACCTGCATAAAATAGGCATGAGTATTTGTTTACAATGAATGAAGAATTCGTAAATCATGCAATCTTCTGCATTACTTTTATCATATTTTAATTTATCAATAGCATATTCAATTTCCTGTTTCGTGATTTCCTGATCTAATTCACAGTATACTGATAAATGTGTCTCTATGTAATTAAATTCATTATTCCTATTGTTTCTGTATTACATTCAAGCAAGCTTTTGAAATGTTCTAAGAAATTGTTAGCGGATAAATCTGAACTTATCTAATCATAAACAACCTCACTTTCTTATATGCACCACTTAGAGAAAAAATAATTGATGCGTGGTAGGGTCTGAAAAAACAGAAAAATCACCTAAAGTAAATCTAGAATATTACTAGCGTTTTCACTATTTGTTATTAGGTAATCAATAGTACTCATACCATTTGCACCATAAAAAGTGATACCCCTATATTGACCATTTTCATGTCTTCCATTGATAATTTGCATACCAGTGGTTTTACACAAATCAATCAATTTTCTACCAAAATTATTCATAAAACTATCACTATTGTTCCTAATAGACTCTTTTGTATCTGAATCGTAATCAGTAAAAACTACTTTACCCTTTTTTTACTATACATGTACTGTACTAAAACAAAACAATGGAAGACAAACAGCCTTTCGATGTCCATTTACAATAGTAAAGGCCCGGGTTATTAAAATGCTTCCTGCCTGTGATCACTTAGAAGATCTGACTAGAATAAAACAAAATTTAGGATGTTGAATCCGACCTAGAAGTGTGTCGTTATCTTGACGCAATGTCATACTTCCTATTCTTTTTAGAGAAATTGGCAAGCTTTGGCCTACAATTTGGATGTACAAATTTATGACTTTTTGTATTTCTTTTTATAAATCTGTATAAATCGGCAGCCATTATTAGTTCCAATCTGTCTGATGTGCAGAATAAACATCATTTCTCCATATGAGATATGAAGATATTTGCTTTCTGTAAGTTTAAATAATAAAGACATCTGTCTGTTTGTCCATAAAATCTTTAAACTTGCCTATAATATTTTAATGGATACTATGGCTTTTATATTTTACTGGTACATTCCTTTCACACGACCTTTAGGAGATTTCACGCATTTGACCTTAGAGTAAGAACCAACTTTTTATATACTAGTACATGTAGTAGGAATTAGGGCTTTCAACTTTAAATGTGCATTCTTGTGATAAGAACAAATGTTTTTGAGTCTTTGATCTTGACCTTGAAATTTGACCTAATCTTGAAAAACTTTTTCTTAACTTCAATGTTTGAACAGTTGATACTACGGTTATCATATTACACATGTGATACTTGCAAATAAGTTTGTTTGTTCGTAATTTAACGTTCCTGTCAAGAAATTTTCACTTATATGGAGACGTCACTACTTGCCGCTGGAGAGCTGCAATTTTTGACATGTACTCAACACTCAGGACCATTTTGTTTCGAGGGGTCTTTTTCGTGTCATCATCTACTAAGAGACGGGTACTCGGTTTTTACGGTCTCATCCAAAGGACAGTCTCCACGTCCCACAGCGGTCTTCAAACCCGCGACATAAGGATGGTATCCTTACTACGCCACTCTAGAGCAGATGCTCTAACCACTGCGCCACGCGGGCGAATCCTTATGATAGGATCTTTCTTCGGTACCAACAATTTTACTGTGACTTTGAGAGTGATTTACTCTTGAAAAACTTTAACCTTGAACATAATTTTCTCTTAACACCTAAACCTAAGAATTTATATTTTTACAGATGAACTCTTAGTTACAATACCTAGCCTTGGATAAAAGCATTTCTGACCCTTTACCTTTTGACGTACTTTAGAAAAACTAATTTTGACCAGTATTTCTGAATGACTGGTCTTAGGGCTTTCATATTTCATGTATATGTATTATGGGGGCAAGATCTTCCCTTAGTCACCATTAGTTTTGACTCTTGACCTTAAAGTTTTACCTTTATTTAAAAACTCTAACCTTAGACGTATTTCTGTATGCTTGATGCTACGGCCTTCTTATTTTACACAAGTGTACTTTTTGTAACAAGATGGTACTTTGGGTATCAAAATTTTTTTTTTTATCTTTTGACTTTGGAGTTTGACTTGTTTATGAGAAACGCTTCCCTTTGATATATACTGCCTTCATAAGAACAGTAGAAGTTTGATTTTAGTTACGAAATCAGTCTTTACGATTGTCATAATGATTTTAGTAAACTAACTCTCGATAGATATGTGAAATTTAAAAACAAGAGTTCATTACGGATGTAAAGGTAATTAAATCAAGCTGTTCGATAATCATCACGAAATTTTTTTTCCCATTTCACATTGCGTTACGGAACTCTTTATTTGATATAAATTGAGGTCATATTCAATTTGGTCTAAGGTCATATTAAAGGTCAAACCTTTGACGTTTTTTTTCAATTTATTTTTAAGTGTTTTGTTTTTTAATATGTCCTATCTCAAAACGTCAGGTCTTTACGAAATGAAGTTTTGAATATCTTTGTCTTAAAAAATATTTAATCCTTTCGACATTGATGTATTGTACTGGGCATTACAAGATGAATAATATTTCTTTATGATTAAAGATATAACATGAAGATCACAGACATGGAAAGGATAGAAGTGGTATATCCTTGTATATCAAATACATGTTAAAATATTTAACTTGAAAGGCAGAAAAAATAAATTAGAATAAGGTATCGATTTGGGAGTTATAAATAATTATCATTATACCGTCTGTGTGGGTCTAGTCGCCACATGTCGCGTGCCAAAGGACTTTCAAACTTTGATTAGGTGACGTATCAGAGAAACAACATCTGGCCAGTGATCCCCGTCTCTGTTGTCAGATAGCGTGTGTTGTCCCATATAAACAAAATTTGATTATTAGCAATGCATTACTACTAAAAGTGTAGAGAGCTGTGGATTTATTTTTATACTTCACCTTATTTAAAAGTAAAATTCAATTGTGTGTGCTCCAAATATGCACAATTTATATACATTTTTAAATAGAAAATATCCAATACTGGATGCTGGCGAAATGACTGATATATTCATACGTCAACTCGACATATATCCTGGTGAACTTGAAATCAACCTAGACATAATAGAGTCTGCCACACCTGTTTCATACATTAATGTTTTACTGACAATAGACATATTAACAGATAAATTGTACGACAAAAGAAATGACTTCAGCTGTTCAACCTTTGTAGTGATTTATATTGCATGCATTTAGATGTTAATTTATCTTAAATTATTCGCTTCTCGACAGCATTCTCCGAGTATAATTTTTAAACCGAGGCATACTATTCACACATAAGTTGATGTTGCAGGGATTTCAACCTCGTTTAAAGTCAATATTTCGTAAATTTTCTGGTCGTTATAATGATCATATTATCAAATACAATCGTGATTTTTTTTTAACAGAGATGGTTGGCATTGTGATTGTGTCGACCATAGAACTAGCAAAATGTTGCTTAATTACAGGATTCTTGATATCCTTGTTTCTTTGTTGTCCTGTGCCCATTGGACACCATTTTACTGTCTCCCCGTACATTGACCTTGAACTTTGAGATGTATACTGTGAGGGGAGTAGGAATTAACGGGTATGCAAAGCTACCGGGAAAATATAGAAGGATAGTTCTCCGTTAATGCTCACAAGGTGAGGCTCGATTCGTCTACAAAACGTAGATCTGCCGTAGTGTTCTTTGATTTCGCTTTGTAACTTTGTTAGGTCAACAAACAAACAAGCTCGTGTTTGATGTTCACTCGATTTTCGACCTTGTCATTTTTAATTCTTACAGTTTAGGCCTAAATCTTCGTTATGTGCAACCATATTTTTCTGGAACCTATCTAATTCTCATTTTCCATCAAACATATCTGGTAAAAAAAAAAAACCCACATATTTCTTCACAAGTACAAAGCACTAACTAGGTAAATGTCTTGTCAGTTCAATCTAATTGTACATTTATTATTTATAACAGTTTTTATGCAAAAACTAAAATGGAACAGCAGAGACCATTGACCTCGTATAATTACTGCCAGCATGTGTGTCTCGTATTGATTTGGAATACATCAAGAAAAGGCGAGAGAAATCTTTACTGAACGTCTAATTATACTGATTTTGAGCACATTAATTGTTAGTCTTTGTTGCATATCCAGTCATTGAATGTTTAAACAGTGCTTTATAACACAATATTATTTTCTTTTAAAATGCTTGCCTAATGGTTCGTTGATCAGTTGGAGACATTTTAATAAGTGACATACGCCTGTACTTCTACAGACAAATTCATTTTAATTTAAACTAATCTTTTGAAGCTGGGATAAGCCAGTGTCAATTAATGTCACTACCAATTTACTTGTAAGTTATATTTATGGTAGACTGACTAAATCATTACTTTATAAGTAAATCTCTATTTACATGTAATTGTGTAGGTTTTAAAACTCGTTGAAAATGTCAGAGATATAAAGCAGTTTTTAATGGAAGAAAATAAAATTTTCTAATGGATATTGCAAGTGATTTGATTTAAAAATTTTGCTGAATGGGCGAAGAATATACTCATTACAAGAACTGAAGTACAAGAGTCTCCAAATTGAAAGGAACTTTAAACCGAAGTCAGATATTAGGGTTAGGGTCCGTGTGACACATCTGTTTCAAATTTGGATATTTTACTAGAAAAAAAGGTGTTATCAATAACCTTACAATAAAACTTTATGACAAACCTAGTGACTTAAACTTTTCCAGAGTAAATTTTACGGTATGTATCAATAGACCCTTAACATCTGCGTATGGAGTTTATGTCTTCCAATTCATTCGATACGTAAGAGCATGCTCTACGTAAGAACAATTTATGAAACGAGGCAAAATACTGGCAAATAATTTGTTGAAACAAGAACTAACAATATCGTTTAACTTCAATATATTCTGTGGTCGACATAACGACTTTGGTCAGCAAATACAATCTTTCATTACGTCGTATGCTGAATGACGTCTTTCATACAAATTGTTTGGCCATATTTTTATGCCCCCGTAAACGAAGTTTCGGGGTATATAGTTTTTGTCGTGTCCGTCCGTCCGTCTGTCTGTCTGTCTCTCTGCCTGTTTGTCCTCAAAAACTTTAACCTTGCCCATAACGTTTGATTTAGTGGAGCCATCACTTTCATATTTCCCATGTGTATTCCTTGTGACAAGACCTTTCTTTGGGTACCACAAAATTTGACCTTTTGACCTTGGAGTTTGACCTACTTTTACAAGAAAATTTTAAACTTTTACTTTGGCCATATCTTTTGAATAGTAGAAATCAGGACATTTATACTTCACATATGTATTCTTTGTTGAAAGACCTTTCATCGGATACCAACAACCTTGACCCTTTGACCTTCACCTTGTAGATTTCTGTTCCTGTGAAAAAACTTTAACCTTGGCCATAACTTTTGAACGATAAGGGATAGGGCTTTCATACTTCATATAATTATGTAATCTTTGTGAAAAGACCCTTCATTGGATACCAAAAACCTTGACCATTTGACCTTGACCTTTGAGTTTGACCTACTTTAAAAAAGCAAACCTTGACCATAACTTTTAAAGTATTAGGGCTTGTGCTTTCATACTTTATATATTTAATCCTTGTGACAAGACCTTTTATTTGCTAAAAAGAACTTTGACCCTTTGACCTTGAAGTCTGACCTACTTTAATTTTTTTTTACCTTGGCCATAACTTCTGAACGGTTAGGGCTAGGGCTTCTATACTCTACATAAGTA
>PRKT01000002.1:331839-393696 GCA_003671525.1 Saccostrea glomerata | reverse complement strand
AACGAGAGCTAGTCATTGCTTAGATCAAGGTCATTTGGAGAGTTCAAGGTCACTTGGAAAGTTCAAGGTCACATATATTCCTTTACAGTCTTTTTCCTAGCTAAACATTGCAAGTTGCTTCTCTTAAAAGGTTTAAATTTTCACTTGTAGAACTTTAGAATGTGGCTTGACCTAGACTCAAGGTTACGTCTTCTTATCCGTAGCTCCAACGGAAGACCTATTCGTTGCTTTGCAACGAGCTCGGCTCTAGTTTATTATCTATAATTGTTAATAGACACAGATACTTTACGGACCCGTTCGCTGCTAGAAATATTTGCGATGACGCTCTCGCTAAAATTTCTCGCACGCGAATAAAAGTTGGTTTACAGTATTTTGTTGTTTTTAATTAAATGTGGAGATACAAAATTTACAATTTTTGAGCAGTCATATATTTGTTGTGTCGAATGTTAACACTCCCGATTTTTGATTTTGATAATTATAAAATCGTATTCTGTAGAGCGTTTAAAGCGTCCGGTGACAGATCACGTTTAATGAATGAAATGGAAGACACGTGCTGGTAGAACACAAGTGACAAGACCGAGTTTTAAATATTTCTTGACAGCAGGATTCAATGCTTACTGCTGTCAATTTATCAGGATTTTTCTACCATTTTGTCACCCTTGGACAATTATTGTCATGTACATGTAGCTCTCTCCTACTTAGGACACAATACTCGACTTAATGTGAGTAGACACGTCAGAGACGGTTTAATTTTGTAAGGAAAATAACACATTCGTCACAGGTTTCGCTTGTCTTCTTTTTCACGAGCTTGATAATATAATCTTACTGTACTTTTAATTTTCAATTTTTACATAGATAATTATATAAAAATCATCCAATTAATGAGCCTCTTTTTAATGTCTATTTCATAAATGACATTATTTTGAACGATAAAATTGTTTTAATAACTTTTTTTCAATTTTATTTGTAAATTATGTATTTCAAAATTTCCTCCAATAATTTTTCGTACTGTGTGAAAAAAAATATTCTTGCATGCCAAAAATGCTGAAATTTCATCCAATATTTGTTTGTTTGAAAGCTTGATAACGTATGACGAACGAAGCAAAGGCAACATTTACTGCTTTCTTTTCAATGACAATTATTACAAACATAAACAATTTATACAAATGAAGAGAGGGCATAAACAGGGATCTCTGTAAATACCAGGGGTAGGATCAGGGGCCTAGGAAGAGGAAGCGCCCCCTGTTGACCGGTTACATCCACCCTTGGCCAAATGAATTGATTATGTAGACATAACAACCCGTTATAAAAATATCAGCTAAAATTTGACTAAGTGATCGATTATGATATATTTGCTTAAGATTATTATAATGTCCATAAAAATATTCAATCTATATTCAGTTAAGAAAGCTCTAAACACTAACAAAAAGTGCTTTTTGGACTTGGGAAGAAATATATCATATAAAGGTGTGCATATTGAAACTATTTAATTCATTTTCAATATAGAGTGCCTGCTTGAATTCTGCATGAAAAATGTTCAAACTTTTAGACAATATGTGAACAGAAACACTGTTTTTACTTACATTGGAAAAATTTATGAAGATAACGAACAGTATACAATATCAAAGTCCACAGAACAATACAAAATAGGAGCAGAGCAAACACGGACCTCCAAAACATCAGAGGTGGGATCAGATGCCATGGAGGAGTGAGCGTCCTCAGCCGACCGGTCACACCCGCCGTGTGCTCCTCGTCATTATCGGGAAATAACGAAAAAATCCATCATCAATTCAGTGTGTAAATAATGGAGTAGCAATTAGAATGAAAAACGTCAGTCAGCATTTGACTCAATGATAAATTGTATTTGCTGACAAGGTTATTGTATCGAACATAGAACTTACGAAATGATGACTTTAAACGAGACTGTTGATATTCTTTCATTTACTTGTTTTTCAATAATTTACCTCGTTTTGAAATTGTTCACACGTACAACGTGCTCTTGCGTATCGTATCAACGTAGAGATATGTCCTTAAGCATCTAAATATGAAACAGATGTGACAAACTCTGTGTGTCTTTTATTTCAATTTTATTTGGATTTTTCTGGGACATACCTAGTCGACATATTAACGAGAATATATAATCTTTAATCGATGAAATATCGTCGATATATCTGATAATCGGGTTAAAAGTCACATCAAGTATTTTCTCCTGTCATTTAGATGTCCTATGTTTAGGAAGCCCTAAACACTTCACACTAGAGTGATATGTATTGTGTAGTTTTATGTAGTTAAAGTGATCTGTCCTTAGAAGAAAGATTATAGAAAAATGATTATTTATTGTCAATTACACAATTTATAATAGATTTAAATATTCTTAGCGTTAGATAAGACCAAGTACAGTGTATAAGTAAATGACTTCATTTTTTTTCTATTTATTTTCCATACAAGAATAAGTAAATGACTTCATTTTATCCCATTTATTTTCCGTACAACAATGATTTCTGCTCACGAATAGTCCATCATTGTCTTTGAACATTTTTTCCCGCGGATATAAGGCAGGTATCCTTTTTTGAAAATTAACTAAAAAGTCCCAATATGCACACCTTTGATTTAACGATATATTTTTCTCCAAGCGTATAAAGCACTTTTTATTAGTGTTTAGAGCTTCCTTGAATTCTGCTTCAGGCCAATCCAGGAACTCAAATTGTGCCTATCTGAATTGCAACAGTTTTTTGGAAAACGTGGTCTCAAAAGACTACATAAATGCCGCAAATGAGGAACTCCAGCATCTTTTGATTTTAAAATGTTACTTGGGTGAATATAATCAGATACCAAAATACGTATCTAAGTTCATGGTTAACAAGGATAATTTGCCCCCTGTTTGACAGTTCATATTTCAGATATTGTGATGTGAAAGTAAGATGCGGTATAAGAAATTTTTAAGAAAAAACTTTAAGGTAAAATATAATTTTTATTTAAACGGTGTTGTATTTTTTCCCCTTAACAGTATACTTTAAACTCTTAAATGAAGAGATCCTTACTTCAATCAATCTTTATTGTGACTGTCCTTCTTAAAAATTGAATTGTAATTTTATTACAAATCATAATTAAAAATTTCAATAAATAATTTAGACGGTTCGTACCATGGTTATGTAATAAAATTGCTTGTGAAAAGGCCCCAAAACCCAATTAAAAAATTTGTGAGTTAAGAAAAGAATCTGGCCAGGTGCCAGATGCTTATGCCCGTTTTGCTGCAAATCATGTGCGTAAATCGGAAATGTATCAAATGTACGAATTTACGTTGGCATTTAAATGTGTACAGTTCTTGTCAAAATGATATCTAAATTTTCAACATCGTCAAGCTAAACACGATACCTTTATTTTCAGAGTGTTTAACACGGACAGTGACTTCTACTCTGTAATCTGTATACCAAGTGTTAACATCATTGTATACATTTATACATTGCATTAAATGATTGTGACGATCCTTTGGTTTTGATTGATACTATGTTGTTTAACGCCCCTCTCGAGAATTTTTCACTCATATGGAGACGCCACCACTTGCCTGTGGAGAGCTACAAATTTTGTCCTATACTCGGCACTCAGGGCCATTGAGAAGCGAGGGATCCTTTTCGTGCCAGCAACTACAGCGACACGGGACCTCGGTTTATACGATCTCATCACAAGGACCAGTCTCCGCGTCTTCAGTGGGATTCGAACCAGCAACGAAAGGATTGACACTTCGCGACTCTAGAGCTGATTCTCTAACTGCTGCGCCACGCGGGCGACTTCCTTAATTTTGGTTTTGAAGAGCTGAAGAGGTAACAGACTAATTTCAACATCTAAATTTTATCCGATATTTTAAATGATTTACTGTAAATGGTTTCATTTTTAAAAATATTTAAATATATTTCAGTAATTAAGATTCATGTAGATCTTTTCTAAGAAGAATATAAAATTGAATCCTGTCGTCAGGATCAGAACACTTGACCAATTGTATAGAAAAGGATTTCAAATACCCATAATTATTTTAACTTTATACTCTGTTTGCCCCATAGATTCCCAAAATAAGACAATTTTTTAAATGAAATAATATACATCTTTACTATAAATTCAACACTATTATACATCTTTACTGTAAATTCAACACAATTTTGCCTTTACACCAAATCCTTTAAAACAGGGACAGGGAAATTCACAATTCTAGAAGTTTACTGAAAGGAAAAAAGAAACGAATGGGAACAATAATATGAATATTTTCGACTGTGAGGCCAAAAATTGTGAAAACTGGTCAGGGGTAAATCTTAGTTACTCAGCACGAAATCGGCGTTCAAAACTACTCAACCATGAAATGTATTACGTTACGTAGGAAAGTAGTAAAAAGCCAAAAACACGAGTGAGCAAATTTGATAGAACCAACTGATGCACTGGAGGTATCTATAAACATAATTTTATCGTAAATTGCGGTCAGGATGAATTTCCCGAAATCATGGTTCGGCAAACAGACGTTTCAATTGGTCTAGTAATTGAATTGCAAACGTGAATAACAAGCCAACAACAATATGAATATGTTGCCATGCAGGTTTTTTTTGTGACTTTCAAACAAACAAACATTTTTCTAGTTGTCAGAGAGTAACTAGAACATTTTCCAACCAACCGTGTGATGACGGCGCGTAATAACGTCACATCAAGACAGGGTTTTTCATCATGCCACCTCTGTAATCGTCAAGGAATTACCATTTAAATCGATAGTAGTACAGTAGGCAGGCATTATCGTAACAATCACCCTAAAACTGACAGAAGTCAATACTTTTGCTTTATTTTGGTCCATGAGCTCGGCAACTTGACGTCGGTATCACTCTCACTCTTGCACGTAAACGTCGTATTTATAATTTTTTTAGCATGTTCAAGCCAAGAAAATGTAGCCAGTGTTTGTAAAGACTTTCTTAGGGCAGGATTCTTCTCTGGTTCCTGACTAGATGAAATATTCAAAGTATGTTTTCTTACATATCTTATATATTTAGGCATAAGAGATTCAAAAGGCCATATTTTTCTTTCCTCGAGATAATATCAACCAAGATATTCATAAAAAAGTCATAAAAGTTTCAGGTACTTGGGTCTTGGTTTATAAAAATATGTATGTACCTTATTGATATGTAAAAAAAAAAAGTAAAGGTATGCAGGCTCCGTAATGGCGTCTGCTCCACTCGACTGTTTACATGGCTTGTTCTGTAAAAATAAGCTACACCTACTCCTTTTCGCGCACAAGTAGTCCACAAACATTAAATCCTCACCATCTAAATCCTCAAATTTAGCAAATAAAGCCGATGATATGCGTTTTAAACACTTTTTCATGCAATCTTTTAACATGCCCGGAACTGCTCTACGATTATAAAACCCGAACCAAAAATGACGCGATCCGGAATTTTCGATGCTTGCCCGAATGTCGTTAAAAGCTTTTAAAACTAAGAGATATTTCGATTTTTTTTTCTCGGCAAAAGTCAACAGTGTTGACAGTGTAAACAGAATGGATGATAGACAGAGGGAAGTTTATGAAGCCATCGTAAATAGACATGTGTAATGATGGTGGGTCAGGGTGGCACAGGAAAATTTTTCCTTCTGAAGGAAATAATTAAAAAAAATTGATGAATTAGGGGTGAAATGTTGGGTGACTTCAACTACCTGTTTGGGTGCTTTAGTTCTTGGTGGAAAGTGTTGTACAATACACAAGTAGGCTGGGTTGGAGTCTGTCCACTCGTGAAGAAATGATAAGCATCAGAGGCCTGTAAAAGCAATGGATCGACATTTTCAACAATCATGTCTTATCTAGAGGATGGCCAGTATTCAAACACAGATTTCACTGAATTTGCTGAAAAATGAAGAACGTTCACTCATGCAAAGAATAAAATTACAACTTCACATTGTTTGATAATAGACGAGGTTTCTATGTTGAGTGCTAAGCTATTTCAACAGATTGAATATGTATGTAGACATTTACGTGTCAGTGATAAGTATTTTGGTGGGATACAAATAGTCTTGTCAGGTGATTTTTACGAGTTACCTCCTGTCCCAAATGAACTATATGGCGACTTCAGAAAGTACTGCTTTGAGGTGGGGTGGTTTTACGAAGTCTTCTCGCATAGACCCATGCTAGTAGAACTACACAGACAAGATAATTCAGACTTTATTCATGCCGTTAATGAATTAGGAAAGGGTGAAGCTGGTCCACAGACAGTTGCATTCATCAACTCATTTAATCGACCTCTGCTACCAGATCAGATGGAGATGGCGACCTACTTGTTTGCCAGAAATATTGATGTCCAACTTTATAATTATAATAAAACAAGAAATCTGTGAGCCATTGCTCACTAGTAATACACCCGCTCTGATGTAAATAAGCACTATCATGTTAATAAACACAAGAAATTACAGGCAGATGCTTAGAAAAATAAGAAGTTAACATCGGATTTGAACAAAAATGTATCCCACCATATGGATTGCCTCGGAGAAGATTTGCTAAAATTTCAAGCATCTGTGATGAGCATTGCTGAGAAAACTGCGACGAAATTTTTTATGTATGAAACGGACAGACGCACAGACAAACAGGAAGTTGAAATCGGATTTAAACAAAAATGTATCCTATCATATGGCATGCCTCATAGAAGATTGTGTTAAAATTTCAAGCATCTGTTATGAGTAGTTGCTGAGAAAACTGCGACGAAATTTTTTATGTATGAAACGGACAGACGCACAAACAAACAGGAAGTTGACATTGGATTTGAACAAAAATGTATCCCAATGTATGGCATGCCTCATAGAAGATTGTGTTAATATTTCAAGCAGCTGTGATGAGTAGTTGCTTAGAAAACTGCGACGAAATTTTCTATGTATGAAACGGACAGTCAAACAGGAAGTTGATATCGGATTTAAACAAAAATGTATCCCACCATATGGCATACCTTAGAGAAGATTGTGTTAAAATTTCAAGCAACTGCGATGAGCAGTTAATGAGAAAACTGCGACGAAAATTTGTTATGTATGAAACGGACAGACGCACAGACAAAAAGGAAGTTGATATCGGATTTGAGCAAAAATGTATCCCACCACATGACATGCCTTAGAAAAGATTGTGTTAAAATTTCAAGCATCTACGATGTAGTTGCTGAGAAAACTGCGACGAAAATTTGTTTCGGACGGACACACAGGGGTAAAACAGTATACCCCCTCTCCTTCGGAGCGGGGGTATAATTATGAGAAAACCAGGAGAACTACAGATCTTCAACTCATATGAAGGGGATAAACATTACTTGAATAAGTTCCTAGCACAAGAAAGACTTGGCTTAAAACTGAAGTGTCCTGTAATGTTAGTTACAAATATCAGTGACACTTTAGTTAATGGTAAAATTGGAACTGTGCAGAGATTGGATGGTGAAAACATATATGTATCTTTTGATATTGCAGGGTTTTGAAAACCATCAAGATCACCAGATTTATAATTGTTTTACAAGGTTTGATCCTGTCTCAAGAAGAAATATAGCTAAGAGAATACAGTATCCCTTGACCTTGGCTTCTGCATTAACAATACATAAATCCCAAGAAATGACTTTGGATTATGTTGTTGATTATAAAAATGCAACAATATTTGGACAGATTGTTGTGGCAGTGGGCAGAGTCAAATCAGTTGATGGTCTTTTTGTCAAAAACTTTAAGCCATCCTTATGTAGTGGACACCCCATAAAAGTACACCAGTTTTATAATCGTTGTGGAATAGGAAATATCCAAATTGGCTTTCAGTGTTGCAAAACTGAATAGAGAGCCCCTGATGGTGATGAGGATCCTTGTGATGGTGGTGTTGACCAAGGTGATGGTGGTTACACAGGGGGTGTTGACCAAGGTGGTGATGGCGGTGGTGATAGATTAGACACTGATTCTGAAGGATTTGATGATGATATTGAAATTTCAGACTTGGAGATGATTCGACATGTTGATACTGTAGAGAGACAGATTTAGAATGACACTGCAAATTTTAACTGGATTATGTCAGTAAGAATTACTTATATACACCTATCATGTACGAGGCAACTCTTGCGGTAAATGCAACCCAGAACACTTGTCAGTTTTCAACAGAAACAAAGAAACCTTTAACAGGTTATCCAAAGAAATATTTCCAAAAGAAAAATCAACATCTTCTGCTGCAGATTTTAGGAAATTTTACACGACTTTCCAAAATCATTTGTCATCTCAGGAGTATCGAGAGTCTGTGGAAGGTGTGTGTAGATATTATTCCAGTGCGGACTTAAGTTCAGAAATAGTTTTAAGATTGTTTTCAAAGGCAATGTTTACAGTGCAGAAAAACATATTGGAGCTAATACATAACAGGGAGCCTAGGGAAATGCCAAGTTTATGTCCTCGAGTATCTACAGATTTAGAATTGAATAGTGCAGCACGAGGAAAAACTTCGTTACATTGCAGGCTACGACAAAGCAAAACTTAATTATAGAAATGCAAATCCATTAGAAATTCCCTGTATGTTCTAAGTAAGATGGATGTTCTGGAAGGAGCTGAGATCAAGAAGAATTTATTAGAAAAAAATGAATGCAAGTGAATCCGAATTATTATCAAGCTCTGACCCACTGTCACTCAAGGAAACAAGTTGGAGACAGAATACATCTAGTGGACTTATGAATGTCACAAATGAGGCATCAAACTTCTCCACAGTTAGAAATGCAGACTAGAAGAAGGATATGGAGATAACGAACAGTATTCATAAAACACTACAAAATAGAAGCAGACGAACACGGACCCCCGAAACGTCAGAGATGGGATGAGGTGCCATGGAGGAGTGAGCATCCTCTGCTGACCGGTCACACCCGCCGTGTGCTCATTGTCATGATCGTGAAAAAGCGGAAAAACCCATCGTCAATTCAGTGTATAAATAATGAACTAACAATTGGTATGAAAAACGTCAGTCAGCATTTAACTCAATGATAAATTGTATTTGCTGACAAGGTCATTGTTTCGACCATAGAACTTACGAAATGATGACTTTAAACGAAACTGCTGATATTCTTGATTCATCAAATTGCTTGTCATCAATTTATCTCGTTTTAGAGATTGTTCATACGTACATCATGCTCTTCCGTCTAATCAACTGAGATATATACACTCCGTATGCAGGTGATGATTGATTGATTGATTGTATATTGTTTAACGTCCCTCTTGATGCAGGTGATGAAGGTATATTGCTGCATAAGTAAGGGAAGTTGACGATAGTTAAGTTGAAGTCGTCACGTTTATCATATAACTTGGTTGTTAGGTTATCATTAACGTCTTTTTCAAGTAAAATATCCAAGTATGAAACAGATGTGTCAGACTCTCTGGTATCTTTTATCTCAAGCTCTCATGGATATATCGTATCGACGTAGGAATGGAAATTACCATTGTTAATTGACAATTCGTCGTCGATATATCTGAAGGTCGAGTTGAATGCCACAGCAAGTGTTTTCACGCATAAGATTTTGCATAAATTCTGCTTCATAAGAATACAAAAATAGGTCTGCTAATAAAGGAGCGCAATTTGTTCCCACGGGAATTCCAGTGGATTGTTGGAAGACCTGGTCTCCAAAAACCACTTAGATATTGTCAATCGGAAACTCAAGCATCTCCTTGATGTCAACTTAAGAGTACTTGTGTGTGCAATCAGAATCTTTTTAACAAAATATAATTTTGCAAATGACCAATGACCAGGTAAGTAAGTCACATGACAGACAAATCCTTAGTTGACTTTAAGTCAAAATTTTAAAGTGCTATAGAAAACAAAGTACAATCTGATGAAAACCTGTTAAAGTCATTTGCAACTATATTTGATAAGGATATAGAAAAAGGGCATGAAACTTTAGGAAACCCAGAATTGTGTCAAACATGTGATACATGTAAAGGTGCAAAAGAACTTTTTCACAGTGCAGTTTCTTTATTTGTGAAAGTATCAATCTCTCAGTTTCGTAAAGATTTCTTACGTTCTCTCAAAATAGAAAAGGGAAAAGCACTACGCAAAAAGGTTGTAAAAAAGAAAGAAAAAATGTTCAACTTAAGTTTGACTATTATTATATAAGAAAAAATACACCCAAGAACAGAATTTTATCACATTTAAGATTGAAAAGTGAAGTGAACAGAAATGCAAAATACCTGGAAAAGTTGTTCAACAAAAAAAAAGTTTACTAGTGCTTTGTAAAGCATATGACATATCCATTCCAAAGAATGTTAGGAAATCTGATGAGAGATTATTTGTTCAGAAACATGACAAGTCCTAACATCCTCACCACGGAAACTATCCAAGACTTAGAATTTCAAATCCAGGGACAAGCGATTCTGTGGACAATTCCATTACCCCTCAAACAGAGATGCCAGGAACATCAACAGAACAGGAAACTCCTGCTCGTCAGAAGAGAAAAAGACCTTTACCAGGTAAAGGTAAAGGAACTATCCAAGACTTAGAATTTCAAATCCAGGGACAAGCGGTTTTGTGGTCAATTCCATTACCCCTCAAACAGAGATGCCAGGAACATCAACAGAACAGGAAACTTCTGCTCCTAAGAACAGAAAAAGATCTTTACCAGGAAAGGGAAAAGGGAAGAGCAAGTGTGCAAAGAAAGTGAAGTATCCGTGTGGTGAGTGCTCAAAGGAGTGTGTAGCAGATTGTGTCGCTTGTGATGGGTGCGACACATGGTTCCATGGAAGATGAGTTGATCTGCCAGACCTAGAGACGATATCATCTGATATGTGGTTCTGCCCAGACTGCTCAAAGTCAGTCATCAGTGATTGAAACTTATTTCATGTATTCTAGAATTCCATATATATTTATATATGTGTACTTTTAAATTATAATCTGAAAAATTGAACAATGTACAATATATGTTCAGTTATAAATCAAAAATCTATGTGCTTTGAAACTTTTAATGGATTTGATATACCTATGCATCACTTTGCAAGAAATATTAAGATATTTATGTGAAGCATTTTGCCCATTCCTGAAAATGTTACTTGGCGAAAGGAGCAGCACCTTCCCTCATGCCAGCACTGGACTTTCTTGATACCGTTGGCTGTCTAAGGATTACAGCATTCATTGTGCGACAGTATGTCAAGTAATTTGGGTTTGTATTCTTACCATTGTGAAGGCCACGCTGCTGGCAAAACCATTTTTAATCACATCTGAATTAATTCTGTTAGGAATGATAGATCCAGATGTTTGTTTTAATTTAGATAAACACAGTTCATTGAATCCAATGATTAGTGATGTCAGATCAGCTCTTGTTTGGTGTGACATTAGACGTTCATCTTTATCTGATCTTTCCTAGACTGACTTCTCCCACTTCTGAAACCATTGTAATGCTGCCATGTTCTCTTTTAGGCGTACGTCAGAAGGATCAGTGATAGGTCTTGGGTCTCTGAAATTTGAGATTAAGGAACTGGTGAGCTGAAGTAGCTCTATTGTACTGCAAAAGAAAGTGCCATTTTTGTTAATGTTATTTCGGACTTTTTTAACTACATGGGAATAATCCATTATGAAGAAAATTTCATCAGGGGATGGAGTAAAGATGTTTTGAATTTTCATGGTTGTTGATGATGATAATGAGAGTTTTCACTTTTGTGGGGTATCGTCATATGAGCTTCAATAACTCATGGATTATTAAACAAAATGAAATGGGATTTTGGTTATATCTTTTTGAAAAACGATTTTAAAAGTGAAACCAGAAGTCTCTGTCGAGACTGAAGCTCTACTGGTTTGTACTTATAGCAAAGGAAGAGGGTACTTAAGCAGTTGGGTATTGAAAAGTTACAACAGCAATAAATTGAATACATATGTATTGATCCTTGCTTAAGTCTCCTAATGTTCTTAGTGTATTTTACTTGCATACCACATTATATTATAATCAGACTAAAACTGTTTTTGGAGTAGCATTTCGAGAGAGTATTTAACAGAAATTTCTATTTTAAGTAACCAAGGCAATAATGTTCATTGAAGTCAAAAAACGATATACAGAATTGTGTATCTTAGTGAAGTCTACTTGTGTGCCAACTGCCAAGTTAGAGTGGAATCAGACCAAAACTGTAGGATATGTAGCATTTTGAAAGAATTTCACAAAAATTAGTTTAAGTAACCACGGCAACAACATTCATAGAAATCAAAAACCGATACAAATAATTATGTATCTAAGTGTAGTCTACTTGTGTGCCAAGTTATATTGAAAACTGTAGATGTAGCATTTTGAAGGAATTTCACAGAAATTTCTATTTTTAGTAACAATGGCAACACCGTTCATCGAAATTAAAAAATGATACATAATTATGTATCTTGATGTACTCTACTTGTGTGCCAAGTTATATTGAAATCAGACCAAAACTGTTGGCGACGTAGCACTTTGAAGGAATTTCAAAGAAATTTCTATTTTTAGTAACCAAGGCAACACCGCTCATCGAAATTAAAAACCGATAAACAGAATTATGTATCTTAGTGTAATTTACTTGTGTGCCAAGTTATATTGAAATCAGTACAAAACTGCAGAAGGTGTAGCATTTTGAAAGAATTTCACAGAAATTTCTATTTTTAGTAACAACGGCAACACCGTTCATCGAAATCAAAAAACGATACACAGAATAATGTATCATAGTGTAGTCTACTTGTGTGCCAAGTTATATTGAAATCAGACTAAGACTGCAGGAGGAGTAGCATTTCGAAAGAATTTCACAGAAATTTATTTTTAGTAACCACGGCAACAACATTTATCAAAATCAAAAAACGATACACAGAATTATGTATCTTAGTGTAGTCTACTTGTGTGCCAAGTTATACTGAAATCAGACAAAAACTGCAGAAGGAGTTGCATTTTGAAAGAATTTCACAGAAATTTCTATTTTTAGAAACAACGGCAACACCGTTCATCGAAATCAAAAAACGATACACAGAATTATGTATCTTAGTGTAATATACTTGTGTGCCAAGTTATATTGAAATCAAACCAAAACTGCAGAAGGAGTAGCATTTTGAAAGAATTTCACAGAAATTTCTATTTTTAGTAACAACGGCAACATCGTTCATCAAAATCAAAAAACGATACACAGAATAATGTATCATAGTGTAGTCTACTTGTGTGCCAAGTTATATTGAAATCAGACCAAAACTGTAGGCGGAGTAGCATTTTGAAAAATTGTTTACAGACAGACAGACGGACGGACGCCGGACACATTACTATCGCAGAAGCTCTTCTGGTCTCTGACCAGTAGAGCTAAAAACTAAAAGAAAAATAAATTTAATTCCCCTCAAAAGTTTACCCTGCGTTTCTTTTCCTTTCAGTATATTTGACAAAGAATACAAAAATGTTGAGCATATCAACAATGTTCTAAAATTCTAAACATAAATCACATGCAGAGGCTTGAGTCGTCGAATAATGGAAAAGAGGGAAGCGGAATTCTGAGAAAACAAACTGCATGGATGCTTAGTTTCAGTTCATGCTTCCCTGACTTAATTTGTTCAGTTAGAATTGTTTCTTCAGAGATGTCTGTAAAACCAGTGATATAGTTTTCCCCATTTTTACAGTAAAATCGCAAATCACCTTGAATGGAAATTTTATCCAGACAAAGACCGCCTTTATAGCCCTCCAGAGGAATATTCTTCTAGACTGCCTCATTCCTCATCCAGTGAAGGAGATCTGTATTAAAACCTGCTTTCTGATGGACCTTATTTTTGTAGAACTGTAGCTGTCTCTGCGAGGGTAGAATCATGAAACCACTACTCTTAAGATCTAGATATGCTCTAGGGCTTCGACTCCACAAGGTAAGGAAAGTTTTGATCACAGATTTTGACCACCGGTTGGCATACTTTGATTTTTGATGAGCATTCTGATGGGACTTTAAAAATTCTACCATTTCATGGCGGCACTCTTTTGTCACTATTCCTAAAATTGTATTTAAGTCTTTGACATCTTCTGGACAAAGTGTTACAATATCTGATGTAGATGCTTTAGTTTCAGTGTTTTCGGAGATATTTGTGACATTTTTACATGATGATTTTCTATTGTTTTTTTCTTTATTTTCTTCAAGTAGAGGCTTAGCATTATTATCTATTGCAGTATTTGCCTTATCAGAGAGGCATGTGGTTTGGGCTTCATCATATTCCAGAAGACACATACAAAGGCGACAGGACTGTTGCCTGTTGGCCAGAACGACTTTTATAACTCTCTTGCAGTCCAAAAAACGGTAAGTTATACCATTTTGAGACATTTCCTTAAGAACCTTGTCAAGATACTTGGATTTACAAGAAGCTGGTAGAGGAAAACCTGCTTTTAATTAAAGTTTTAATTGTTTAATAACAGTAAAAACTGATTAAATAGACTTCTCATTTAATTCAAACAAGTTACTCTTTATGCCAATTTCTACTGGCCATATTGTTCTGTGAAAAGCCATGATACACCATGAAAGATCACTATATAAAATAACCTGAAAGAAAATTTCAAGATTATTTTCTTTGGAAATGCATCCTAGTTTAATCCGGTCAGCGTTGATTTCTATGGCAAAAAAGTCCTTAGACACAGTAGGTATACCTGGTATGTCACTATATTTAATTTCTCTTTGAGAATTCTTCCGGAAAGATATTCCATAGTAAGTTATCTGTTTTTCCGTCCAATTATGTTGGCATCAACTACGTTTCACAGTTATTATGCGCCCGAATCGATAGATCTAGGGCGTATATTGTTTTTGTCCTGTCTGTCTGTCTGTCTGTCTGTCTGTTTGTTTGTTTGTCCCGAACTTTAACCTTCACCATAACTTTTGAACCATGAAAGATGAAAGATGGAGACTTCATATTTGGTATGCATACTCTACTAATTAAGCTCTTTCAAATGACACCAAGGTCAATGACCTTGTGACCTTAACTGTGGCCTGTATGCTGAAAATAGCTTTTTTCTGCAAACTTTAACCTTCGCCATAACTTTTGAACCATGAAATATAGAGACTTCATATTTGGTATGCATACTCCACTAATCAGGTTCTTTTAAATGACACCAAGGTCAATGACCTTGTGATCTTGACTGTGACCTACATGCTACAAAATAGCTTTTTTGAACCTTCACTTTAACTTTTGAACCATGAGAGATTGAGATTTCATATCTAGTACGCATACTCCACTAATCAAGCTCTTTCAAATGACATCAAGGTTAATGACCTTGTGACCTTGACCTTAATGCTATAAATAGCTTTTTCCGAACTTTGTTGCCGCTGGGTGCATAGTGTTTCACAAAAACATCTTGTTTGTTCTGTCAACTTCATCCAACATAGACAAGAAATATTCTGTCTCAAACCATATACACTGTAAGAAGTCAATATTCTATTCTGCAAGGGGCATGAAACTCATTAATCTAACTTTACAAAATTTGCCAGTCCCTCTCTTCAGATTTCAGTAAAATTGCTGACACCCCTTCTCAAATTTGAACGAATACAACAAAAGAGAGGGTTTAATTGATCGATGTGTGCCAAAGATTGATTGACTTTTGTTGTTTAACGTCCCTCTCGAGAATTTTTTACTCATATGGAGACGCTACTGTTGCCGATGGAGAGCTGAAAATTTTGCTCTCTGCTCGGGACTCAGTGAGGGATCATTTTCGTGCCAGCACCTGCGACATCACGGAACCTCGGTTTGGATGGTATCATCCAAAGGACCGGTCTCCACGTCCAACAGTGGGATTAGAACCCGCTAAGTAAGGATCAACTACTAAGTTCGCGACTCTAAAGACGCTCTAACCACTGCGTCACGAGGGCGACTGAGTTCCAAAGAGAAGTTATGATTAAGCATAAAATGAAGATCTCTGTTTCACAAAACTCGTCGCAGATTGTAAAAGTGACTTTATATGAGGAAGAATCAATAAATGGAATAACTCTTCAAACCCGAGAAAAATGTTTACACGAAGAGCTACAACCTTGGATATGCAACAGTGATAATGGGTTGAAATCATTTTATATTTTTCTTAAAATCTGTGACAGAAATAATCAATAGACACTATTTTAAAGATAGTAAAAGATTCTTCGCCTATTTTGAGCTGCACAAAAGATTTAGGTAATGTAAATGTATCAAAGAAGAAACAAAACTTAAGAAACACAAAAACTTTTGCAAGCGTCCTTACTTCTGCAAAAAAGACAATGAGTGGAAATGAATACAACGAACCAAGATCAACTTTCGCAGGTTACACTTTTTTCCGAAGAATACAGTTTACCGAATGAATTGTCTTGGCTAACATAAAGCCACGAGGAACAACCTTCGAGGAGGTCCAAAAGATATTCGTGAATGGTTGGAAGAGATTTTACAGTGTCAGGAATATTTCTTCTAGCAACACCAAGGGAGATAATTTCCCATATTTGTAATCCGTGCAAGTATTGTTGAAGATGACTATGAAAAAATCAGAATTCAAACTTCTGTTCTACTTCAGAAACTATTTTGGCCAAAGAAAGGATCATCTATAATGGCAGTATTAATGAATTTGGCCCTGGATGACAGTGATGACAGTGACACTTTTTAAGATTATCCTTACGATTCTGTATAGTTTGAATGCCCATGACTTGACAGGGGCGTGTTGGGCTGTTTTTGTAGCTGTCTGTAGTGACAACGTTTTAAGACGTTTTCATATCTAAATATTGGCTCCCACAGAACTGTTCATCATGTTTGCGTACATCAAAATCAGATAACTTTGTTTTGCAACATCAGGTATTTCAAAAACAAAAGTACTAGAGGAGGGACTGCTTTCAATGAATTTTTCTCTAAAAGACCTAAACACAGAAAATCAAAGATTGGCGGGAATTTTAATTCAGCTGTATTTATTGAGCAAATTAATTGTTTATTGCAGGATGCCTTCTTCCATCAACAAACCTTCATTACGAGCAATACAGACATGTGATGCAGGACGTATTTCACTTCTTGTGACTAGCTATGGTCTTGAAGAGTTTAAATAATGGAGATGTCTCAGTGACTTTTTAGGTGTGTTTTGGGGTAGATGCAGGCTGTGATGGGAAACGACAGAATTTTTGGTTAAACGACTCAGTCTGCAGCTACAGGGATAAGCTCAAAGCGATAGGGTTGGTTCTTTAATGATTTAATTGTAGCTCGTTATTGTTTAGTTTGACTATCATTATAGGACCATTATGGAAAATGTATATATACTGAATTTTCAGTCAGTTATAATACACATGTGTTTCTATTAACGCTTCATTGTATGTTTGTTTAATTATTTAATATTCCCCAATACAGAACAAGAATTACGCATACTTCCCACCGTACTGGGAAAGGTTTTTTTAACCTCTTTGTTCGTGTTCTCATTTTATACCAATCAGATGTTACGTCACTATCAATAAAAAGTGGTCTTCCCTTAAAATTGTGAACTCCTACAAGCTTTTACATATCACCTTGTAACTAACACAGAATCCCTAAAGACGGATGAAATGGTCCGAGTAACACTTACCATTTGAATTTCTAAAATGGGTTATACCTTTATGATTTTAATGTATCGGTTCAAATTTCTAAATTTCAAAAACGTAAATTGATTTCGAATATTTGAATTTCATTTTTATTTCAATCCCCAAATTTTCAATTTCATAACAAGTTTAAAAGTTTTCGATTTTTACTTTAAAAATTCAAATTTCCGAAAGCCATTTAGGTATTTCTTACTTATTGTTAGTACATTATTTACACACTGAATTGACGACGGATTTCCCCGTTATATCCTGATTATGACGTGGAGCACGCGGCTGGTGTGACCGGTCGGCAGGGGATGCATACTCCTCCATGGCACCTGATCCCACATCTGATGTTTTGGAGGTCGATCGTGGTTGCTCTGCTCCTATTTTGTATTGTTTTATGGACTTTCGATCTTGAATGCTAGTACTGTTTGTTATCTCCATATGTTTCATTATAAAGTTTAGAATACTTAAATTGTTTTAGGAAATTTGAATTTTGAATATTTAAGATAAAAATCTAAAAAGTTAACATTTCAAAATGTGATCAGAAATTTAGATTTTGTGCTGAAAATATTAATTTCAATATACAATATATTTTTGAGAATTTTAGATTTAAAGATTTAAACTTGTGTATTAAAATTCTAAAACTCTAAATAGTGAAATTAGTTTTGTGTTTACTTCACTTCATGTTCGTTAATATTGGACTGTAAAAAATTTTTCTTATCCCGCCGTAAAAATCTGGATCAGCCTTTTAAGAAAGGTTTTGAATAATTCAAGAAACATGCAAAATCAGAATAAACGCAATACGAAATACAAATATAAAAAATATTGATATATTCAATAACACAACAGAATAAAATATTAATCAAATAATGACATACGATAACAATTCGTCAAATTTTGACATGTATACACTATGGATTTCTCTCATTGAACAAAGCTTTAGAGGCCTCTATCACTTCCTTCATAGTTCGTTCTGTGTGACTTTTTATAGTTTTCAGATGACTGTTCATCTTTCTCAGTTTGTGAATGTTCTCATTACACCTCTTCATGGCTTGCGGTCCCTCCGTTCCCGCCAAATCGGCTTTCGTCACTTCCTTTCGCATATTATCTTCGTCATCCAGAAGAATTTTGGCGGAATTTTCTACTTCCGGTGCTCTTTCCAAAATTTTCTGAATATTTTTGTTGAATGAATTAAATAGTTGTAAGCAGTCAAGGACTTGTTGCGGATTCGTTGTGCTGTTACGCATAATATCTTGGTTCTCATATACAACCACAACGCTGTATTTCCGTCTCTCCACCGTTAATTTACAATTTCCTGCAAAGACAATGTACAATAAACCTTGTAAGCAATTACAAAGTTACTTTTATACAACACGGGGCTCTGTTCTCTAGAGATATTGTCTGTGAAATATAATATTTGTCTTCAACCTTTTAGTAAATTAAGTTTTTCATATTCATGCAACCATTATTACGTCCCTTTAAAATGTACTCAAACAAACACAACGTGTCCGTCTGTTTGTGTAATTAATTATCATTATCTACTCGATCGGGATCCACTTTATACTTTATTTTATGTTTATTTTGATAGGTTTACGTATTTAGAAGCATCAAATAAAAATTATCGGTCAATTCCGGGGTAAAATACAGCGATGATACAAAACCACACCGTCAGGTATATGTATGAAAGTCACAATTCTTATATGGTTTCCGTCCAATTTAAAGAAAATATAAAAATTGATATTTTATATTCAACTTGCCAATAACAGTTCCAGATTTAAATAAAATGTATGAGGAAGAAATATGTGGTTTGTTAACTAATGATTTGATAGGTTAACTAATGATTTGATAGGTTAACTAATAAAGTGATAGGTTAACTAATAATTTGATTGGTTAACTAATAATTTGATACGTTTAATAATTTGATACGTTAACTAATAAGGTGATAGGTTAACTTATAATTTAATAGGTTAACTGAAAAAGTGACATGTTAACTAATAAAGTGATAGGTTCACTAATAAGGTTAACTAATAATTTGATAAGTTAAATAATAAGGTGATAGGTTAACCGAAAAAGTGATATGTTAACTAATAAAGTGATAGGTTCTCTAATAAGGTGATAGGTTAACTAATAAGGTGATAAGTTAACTGATAACATAAAATTGCAAATTTAAACTGAATTTAGAAAAAAAAGGTTTCTCGTATTATCGTATATTTAAACAGCTTTGTGTCCATAAACTTTTACTAAAATCACAACTCAGCCATGGTATGTGCGTATCAAATCCACCTTTTCTTTATAATGAGAGGAAATGCTTTCTTTTTCTTGTTAAAAGTCGTGGCAAATTAAAGGTACTTTGGACTTTTTTTTTACCCATAATTTTCCGGGAGTACTTTTTGTGTAGTTTTAATCTCTAAAATGAATATATTCGCCAAACCCTCTGTTTAATGCTTTAACTTTCCACAAATTTGATACGGTGTTATCTTTAAATGTTTACTTTAATTTTATAATTTGTGACAACAAACACGGTATCAGAAACTTATATCTTATAATCTGATTTGCTTCGTGTTAAAAACTAAACGGAGGGAAGGTATTAGCATAAGAGTCGTGATAAAAATGTACTGTTTTGTCTTTAAATTCATATTTATTTAATATTGTGCAATTTTTTTTTAAATGTAAGAATAACATTTATCTAATTTCCTTTCCTATTTTTGGTACAAGCAGTAAATAAAGCAGAGAACAACTCATTGAAATGCTATATAGAAAATAATTATTATATAAAACATTTATACAGATTTGTGTCATATTTATGGTATGTTTGCTGACCTTTCGGACGCAAGCAAAAACCTTCGCCATTTTTAATATATAGCTTAGATATATTGGCTCTTCAGAGAAAAATAATTGACTTTTTATGCACATTCGTTGTATTTTTACAGTTATTCAACAGTTTAAATTTTTTTTTATTAAATTGTGTCAAACGATGTACATTCTGGTGTTCATAAAGTATTGAAAATGCATATACAGTACAGGCAACGCGGATCCCGTGCCCCGTCGCGGTATAATCACAACGCGGTATTTGGCCAGGTGAGACAGGTAAACCGCGTTCCCTCCGCGGGAATTTCATCACCTACCTGTCCCCGCCGCGGTTAAATCATCGATCGATTACGGACGATAAGTATCGTAAACAAACGGGAGTTATCTCATATAGGTGGTGCGCATGCGTGAGATAAAGCGGTAGTCTTAAAAAAGGCTCCGAATATTTTGTTTACAGTAGTAAAAAATTATGCATGAATTCGTTGTAAGGTTAGGTACAAAAATAGCTACATCCCATACAGAGAAAATTCGAAATATAAACTAGAGGTATTGTGAGCAATGAGTTCACGAAATGATACCCCCGCCTCCCATATGGTTATATGTGGAAAAGTCCATGTTTTGGTCTGGGAAACCCAAAATATGTGTCGGATCAAAAAGTAATATAAGGGATGCACAAAGGCATTATGTAATAAAGAATCTGTGAACGTATCATTAAATTTTATTCAGTGGTTTAGGAGGATTTGCAGATAAGAGATGGGTACCCTTAAATATTATTTTTTTTAAAATGACAGTGTTCATGTTTTGCCATGAGAAACCAAAAGGTGTGTCCGATCAAAAAGTAAAATCAGAGGTGTACAAGGAGATGGGTACCCCAAAGAGTGACAGACGGACATACAGACAGACGGACGGACATCCCCGTCACTGTATACACTGTACTCTCTCTCACTTTTCAAGTGAGAGGTATATAAAAAAAGAAAGAAGGAATCTAGCCCCAAGTTATTGAATAAATACACGTTCTTTGATAAAAAATTACAATTTACCTTCAACGTCCGTGCTCATTTTCACAAGATTTTAAAAATTTACATCCATCAACATGATCAAGAAAGTAAATTTTCTCAAAATAAAAATTGTATCGTTGCAAGACGACAAAAAATGAGAAAAAGATATGGAAAAAAATAATAGTGTTGTATACTTGTATATCTGAAGATGAAAAAAAACACACTTTCATAGTTTGATAAAAAAAAAATCACATGACAACTAAAACAGACAACAAACAATGCTAATTGATAAATTAATTGAATGAAGTAGTGTGTAGCTTTGGCATCCATACAACTGTCTTTCTCGGGAAGCATTAAATCACAGAATCCTTTGACCAATTTTCTCATGAAATAATCTTCAAGCCCGAAAGTAATTGGGAAATGGCTTCCATCTTCCACACGCTATGCGTGATTCCAAAATCCATTTTAAATAGAGGATGACATGGTAGAAGATCGACTATGACAAAAATGCCAAAGGCTTCTCTGTCTTCTTTGCTGAGCATTGTTATCGTACCTGAAAAATGTTCGAAGAAAAAGTCGAATGTGGGGCTTGAATTTTTTGTTCAGTATGAAGTATATTAATGGGTTCCATATTGTGGAGGTCTTGGCTACGAGAACTGAAGCTAGTGTTAATCTCAAGGGGATGTTCTTGGCTTCGCCATACGCCGCCCAAAAGCTGACGACGGCATACGGCGTCCACGTCAACATGAAAGCACAACACATCATAAAAGCCATCTGTAGCAAAATAAAGGAACACAGTTAAAAGCGTCATCAAATACATCAAAGTTGATACCGTTAAATAGTTCTTTTAAGACGTCAATGTCAGCATACATGTACATAACCGAATAATAATTTGCAAAACTGGTTGACAAGTGATTAATTTTTTCTTTAAGAAGAAATTGTATGATAATTAACGGACTATAAACATGTACTAGTACTTAATACAATTGTTGATATAGTATTATCAATTCATCGGTGAAAAGATATGAATCGAAGAATGACCTAAATATTCTCTGTTATCAAACAAGTAAAAAAAAAAGGCTGAGGAGGGAGCGAGCGTAGGAATATTTTTTTTTATTTGCATTTCGGGGAGAAAGTGACTTTCTAATAATATTTTGACATTTTTTATTTCCTTAACGTATGACATACACAACTTTACTCTTATCATGAACAATAATGTTGTATCTACTTATCATGATGGAACTATTTTGGTCGGACCAATTTGTGTGAGCCGCCGCTGAATACAGTAATATATCTTGCATAAATAGTATGCACTGATCGAATATATTAAAAAGTTCTGTATCAATATCCATTTAAGCTCGTTTATATCATTATGCACCCAAGAATTAAATACACAAACCTGAAAAGTCTTATTTAGCGAAGGGATCGTAATGTTCTTCATATCAGCCGTTGCCAACAAATCGATGGAAGTTACTAATTAATTTAAAAAAAGATTATTCATTAGAATAAAATATCTTGTTATAAAATGTTTGATATGATACAGAAATACAGATAAATGCATAACGTCACTTACAAAAGTCCTTCTCTGGGGGCGGATCCTGTGTTTTGTACTTCCTGGCAGATGGCGCTGTTTGCGTTGAAGGACTAGTATATTGAGATCCGCCCCCTTTATTATCCTTAATTAATGGGGTCTTCGGATTGGTTTCTTCATTCTGGAAAAAAAAATAAAGATAAAAAAATGTGTACCATTTATGAAAAGTCTCAAAGTTCTGTGACATTTAAAAAAAAAAACGCAGATTAAAAAAAGGATCGCAGTTCGGGAACATTCTGCTTCAGTTTTGTCATAATTGTTTATTATACCGAAACAAGCAAAACCTTTGAAATAAACATAAACTTTTCAATTCGGCACCTCTCTCAGATTGTGACGTCTACTTCTCTCGGGAGTTTTCGTTCAAGGAACGAGAAGATACACTAGTTGTTCCGAAGAGGTGGAATATGATGAAGAGCGTGCCGACGACCGGGAAATATGAAGTTTTACGGCCCGATCACGTGACAACTTCAGGGCAACTCATATTATCAACATTGACACGGAAATAGTTTTTTGCACGAGCAACCAATCTGGGATTAGAAGAAACTTCCAGTCGAAAAGCTTGCGGTTAGGAGGCGTGTACTATTTACCTTGAGCGCAGCTGTCAAACTAGATCGTGACGTAACGTAAAACTTCACATTTAACTGAAATTGATAATATTTAGATTTATATTTAAGGAGAGGAATTCACTAATTTATATATATATAGAACTTGTTTCCTATCCTTTTGATCGATATCAATAAATTATGTTCAAAACAATCAAAACTTATATTTACTTATTTGAAATTTTAGGGGTTAATTTAAGATGGAAACAATTGGCCCAATCTAGTCCTTGAAACTATTTTCTTGGGAAAAAAGTTAATCTAAAGCTCCTAAAGATATTTAAAATAAACTATCTCCGAATTAATAACCGCAAATAACTTGTACAGTTATTATGCAGGGCAATGAAGAGGCCCTTTTAGAAGAACTTGGTAGTATTAGATATTTTATTTTTTAATAAAATCAGTATTGAATCATGTAAAGAGAAATTACATCAGCCATTGCCCTGATAAATCATAAAGTCCTCTACAAGAAGGTCAAGGTTACAAGTGTTTGGAGTCAACGCGAAGGCGTAATGGTTGACATCATTATAAATTATTTTTTTTATTAGATAAAACAATGAAATCAACCTATGTTTATTAAGAATTTGAAGTACTCATACATGTATCTGCGCATAAAGTTACTTCAAAAAGAAATAATTCATTAAAGAAATGAAAATATATTTAAAGCACAATATTTTAAATCTTTTTCATTTGCAATTTCCTAGTTCATGTACATGTATTTTCTTTCTATATATTCATTACTTTGACCCCTTGTGATAGGGTCTGTAAGTCTGGTCACGTGACAAGCTTCAATCCAGAATTCCGATTTGTACAATCTTGAATATACATGTACATACTCATAGAAATATCTATTTCTGTACCTGGCTGTGTTTTTTTAGATTTCTAAAGACTGTCTCTTCAGTTTTATTTTCTATTACTTATATACCTTTAAATTTGGTTCTTCATTTCAATAAACTTAAATTTTCTTAAACAATAAATAAGGTCAAAAGTGTTCTAGAGAAGAGGTCTTACATGTAATAAGGAATAGATGATGTCTGATTTGCACACATATATACATACAAACAGACAATGTTTGAAAACTTCGATTTGAAAGGTTTACTTGAACATAATGTCATGTGAGCTAAAAGTACTGAATTAATATTCTAAAAATGAAATGAAAAAAATCATATGATGGTTTTAAAGAAATTTACATTTATATACAACCTTAAAACTAACCTTGATAAGATATTCCTCCCTTTTCCGAATGTTGTCTCCCGTTTTACTCCGCACTGTTCGGAATGCTTTGCAATGTCTACGGAGATAAAGGTACACCCCTCCATAACAAAATTTCATTACAATGACTGGGAACACAATGCATAAAATCAGCATCAAGGTCACAAAACCTTTGTTTGCTGTCCACTTTAGTGTACAGGAAGTTCCATATGGCTCCACTCCGTATTGACCCCATCCTAAAAGCGGAAGTGAAGCCCATAGGCATGCGTACACGTAACTTCCGATGATGAAGAAATTTGTATATTTTGAGAGAGAAGAAGCTGAAAATAAAATAATTTACGGTATTTAATTGAAAAAATACATAAATATGATTTGTTATTATTGGCAATAGCTCTGTTACAATATTATGTCAAAGTTCGGATTGCTTAATTTGCTAACATTGTACACACTTCACTGAACTTGGACAGACACGTTATTTTATATTCTATTTTGACTTTTCTCATTTATAGATATTTTTAATGTCTTTTATCAAAACACTGCAGACTTCCCCTCTTTTCTTCAAGATTAATGATTGTTTATTAAAGCGTGACGATGTATGAAGGATATGGAGATAACGAACAGTATTCAATATTAAAGTCCATAGAACAAAACAAAATAGGAGCGGAGCAAACACGGACCTCTAAAACATCAGAGGTGGGATCAGATGCCATGGAGGAGTGAGCATTCCCTTTGACCGGTCACACCCGCCGCCACGGTGTGCTCCTTGTCATGATTGGAAATAACGGGAAAATCCGTCGTCAATTCAATGTATATATAATGGACTAACAATTAGTATGAAGTTTAAAAATGTAGGTCAGCATTTGACTAAATGATAAATTGTATTTGATTACTGTAGATTCCTTTTTTTCGCGAGTACTTTTTATCGCGAACTGGCTCTTTAACGTCAAATCGCGAGAATTATAATTCGCGAATGGACGGTTGATTAACAGAATTTACATAGATTTCAACACCATAAAAATAAAAGCGAGTAATATTATTTCGCGAGTGATGCTTCTCGCGAAATTACGCGGAAATTAATTCCTCGCGTATAATTAGGAATCTACAGTACTAGGTCATTGTATCGATCAAAGAATTTACGAAATGATGACTTTAAACGAGACTGCTGATATTCCTGTTTCATCTACTTGTTTGTCAATAATTTGCCTCGTTTTAGAAATTGTTTATACGTAGATCATGCTCTTGCGTATCGAATCAACTGAGACATATAAACGCCGTATGCAGGCGATGAAGGTATATTGCTGCAAAAGTAAGTGAAGTTAACGATAGAAAAGTTAAAGTCATCACGTTTATCAAAGAGCTTGGTCTTTACATTACCATTAACGTCTTTTTCAAGTAAAATATCCGAGTATGAAACAGATGTGTCAGACTCTGTGGTATCTTTTATCTCAAGCTCACAGCAGGCCTACCCGAATTCGTTGTTTTGACAATTTTCAGACATAAGAGAAACCAAAACAAACCTTTATTTAGCGGTCGGAAACGCTCTTTCGCCATACATGTATATTTATAAGCATACATGTATATTTATAAGTAAAAAAAAGTATACAGTGTATTTAAAAAAATCCGAAGCATTTAAACTTTTTAAAAAAAATTATAAATTGATGATTATTTGTAGGATTCGGTTGCTTGCAGTAGTTACTATCTACATCCAGTGTAACATTCGGCAATACATATTCTATATCGCTAGTTTTTTTTCCTCGCCAGATAAATTGGGTTTTGACCATTAATTACTTGTTATGGAACTTTATGAAAAAAATAAAAATACGTGTATATTAAGATAACATTGTAGTTGTTTATATAATATGCTAGTTTACACTCCAATTTCAACAAAAAAGAATGATAAAAATATGATATTGGAACACAATACTTAAATCAAGATTGTTGAGGATTTCAACAAAAAAGAATGATGAAAATATGATATTGGAACAGAATACTTAAATTAAGATTGTTGAGGAGGTCACTACTTTGACTCTGATAAACAAGCTTTAAGAAACTCGTAGAGTTACACGGTTTCCCCATGAGTTTCTCAGGTTACCCGTATAACCAATTCGTTCTCATCCAGACTGCAATTCCAAACATGGCAAGAATTTTATTGGTAGAGCTTTTCATAGTAATCATCATAACTTTTCAATCAATGATTTTGAATACTCATGGGCAAATAAAATATTTTAAATATTAAACAAATTTTAATGATCAAACATAGGCACCCATTTATATATTCCCAAATCCTGCACAAATAGGTGAAAAATTTTACATTCTACTACAGACATTGCTGAGATCAAAGACACCGTATTTGAATCACGAAAGTCATTAAAAATTATCAGACCAGAAACACGTATTAAGCCTGTACAGTCAAGATTAATATTGGACTTAAGAATGACGATATCGATGTATTGTCTTTCGCAGTCTGACCAATGGGTATTGCATAAAGAAGCTCATGGATGCTTATAAAGTTGGGTTCTTCCATGGGCCTCCACATAACATTGATACTTCGTATTTTACAGAAAAAGCAACAACAACAAAACCCCCAGAAAACTGATTTTGTTGTTGTACAGTCAAACCGTCTGCATTCCAGCAACAAATTGACCCTCTGGTGTTAAATGGAACAGCCTTAAAGTATTGTATATTGTTTTAACGTCCCTCCTGAAAATTTTTCACTCTTATGTAGACGCCACCACTTGCCGGTGGAGAGCTGCAAATTTTGTCCTTTACTCGGCACTAAGGGCCATTGAGCAGGGAGGGATCTTTTTCGTGCCAGCATCTCTTCGACACGGGACCTCGGTTGATACGATCTCATCCGAAGGACCGGTCTCCACGTCTCACAGTGGGATTCGAACCCGAGACGTAAGGATCAACTCCTTACTTCGCGACTCCAAAGCAGACGCTCTAACCACTGCGCCACGCGGGTGACCAACCTTATAGTAACATGGTGAACTAATTAAAGCCTGGAGGACCGGGCTGCTCTATACATATTAGTTTAAGTTTTGGTGTATGGGATTAAGAATGGTGTAGTTATTCAAGGAATCACTGTCTTGTTAGGAGACTATGCCAGGGCATCAACGATAGTGGGAAACATGGGATAATTTGAATAACGGGCGAAGCCCAACACTGATATTGAATTGTTACTCTTTCCGGAAAATCATTCTCTAGTATGGGTCCATTTTTTTTAAAATATGAAGTCATTCAAGTTTGAGCGATTTTATGTCTCAGCGCTTCCAGAAATGAGGGTATAAAAGTTTTTTCTTTAAGCAAAACATTGAGGCATAAAAATATACCATTATATTCTAAATTACTTCACATGTTTGAAAGCATTTTGTAAATCCTAATAAAGTTCTGAGAGAGAGAGAATCTAAGTGATTGTTTTTATACAATCAATTCTTAGGTGATTTCACTTCTTGCCTGACGTTCCCTTAGGAATATCAGCAGGATAAATTCGATTGATTAATGCTTTAGCATTTGATATTTCAAAGGTTTTTATCTAAATTAAAGAGAATAAGAAAGAAATAACTTTGTAAATTAAAATGATTTCTGTTCAAAAATCGGTGAAAGCGAATATTCCGGATTTCAGATGACGTTAGAGAAGCCAAAATGATCCCAATTTACAACGTGATGAACGTCTTAGCGTCAGAACCCTGTTTACATTATGTTTAACAGAAATAGGTTGTAACCGATATTTTTATGCCCCCGAAGTTTCGGGGATTATATAGTATTTGTCGTGTCCGTCCGTCTGTCTATCTGTTTGTCCGTAAAAAACTTAAACCTTGCTCATAACTTTTGAATTAGTAGAGCTATGACTTTCATATTTCACATGTGTATTCCTTGTGACAAGAACTTCCTTTTGTTACCACCAAGTTTAACCTTGATGGATGAATAAATCTGTCTTTCTAGTTTTCTTTCGTCTTTCTTTCATTAGTAGACTAATTTTTCCTATTTATCGTTGTATAATTGCAAGTTTCCATCAACACAGTTCAATATCAGTCTGTTTTGTAACGAAGTGGTAAAATCTAAAACTATTCTAAAATTATTTTCTTCTATTTACTAAGTATTATAAATTAAAGTATATCTACAAGTGACTCCTATGAATCATTCACAAATATAACAACTTGAGTTGCCCGTGTGGCGCAGCGGTTTGAGCGTCTGCTCTGGAGTCGCGAAGTAAGGAGTTGATCCTTACGTCGCTGGCTCGAATCCCACTGTGGGACGTGTAGACCGGTCCTTCGGATGAGACCGTATAAACCGAGGTCCCCGTGTCGCAGTAGGTGCTGGCACGTAAAAGATCCCTCCCTGCTCAATGGCCCTAAGTGCCGAGTACTAAGACAAAATTTGCAGCTCTCCACCGGCAAGTGGTAGCGTCTCTATATTAGTGAAAAATTCTCGAGAGGAACGTTAAACAATAAAAAATCGATCAATCAAATATACCATAGTAGTTATCATGTAATCATAATTCAACTTGGTTTACAAACACATATCTAGTTGATTAAAGCTTATATCTTCATTTGAAGAGGAAAATTAAAAAAGGAAAAGGGATCAATCAGTTTTATTACACTCCTTTCAAAACACAATGAACCTAACCACACTGTTTACAAAGAACTAGGTGAGATAAGCTGAGTCTCGGGACTTCCCACATGGCGGCCGTTAAAGTCGACAATTCCCCCCGTACTCCATACCTCTCTCGTAAACACAGTTACGCACACCTACTTCACTTCCATGACGAATTATGTGGCGAAGCTTATGTAATTTTATATATTAAAAAATAAGGGCGTACTTTTCTTAGTAACTATTACTGAATTGATTGATGTTATTGTTAAACTGTCAGCGAAAAAAAGGCAAGATCGATTTTTCAGAAGTGTTTACTTAAGGTATACGAAAGATTCTGACTTTTATCTACAAAGGGAATGATACTACATGTAGTTTTTAATTCTTATTGATCAAGAGGATGTCACTGAAAGCAATGGAGTTATGACCTTATATGGCAACAACTTTTATGCGTGTAAGGGTTCTAGTTTGTAAATAAAAGGCATTGAAATAAATACATGTTTGTCTACTTACATTTGCTGGATTTACACACATGGATATATCTCGAAAAACTCATCAAAGCTAATGTAGATATGCTGACTACTCCACAGAAAAATCCCAGACACCCATAGGCACTGCATCCTATACGTAATGGAGATATTTTTACAAAATAGAACTGCATATGATTTCCAGATAATAAAGTAATTTACAAATCGCTAAAATTATAACAATCCTCGATAATATAATGCCTAACGTTTTAATTTTATTTGTTTATTTTACCTTGAAATCCCATTTATATTTTTTTAAAGTTTTCAAACAGTATTGAGCTTTGACTTATAACTGTTATGTATATTCTCATACGTAAGAGTAATAGATACAAGACACTGGTATACGGCGTAAGTTTAAGAAAACGATCACAGAAAGAATATAACGAGTTGTTTTTTTTTTTAATTTAAAAAAGGGAATGAATAAAATTGTTTACCGCCTGCACCAAACTCCCATCGATGAAAAAATGAGGATGAAATTCCAAAAGGAAGCCCCACAACAGATAGGATTAAGTCACTGACGGCAAGGTTCACAATGAAGTAATCCGCCGGAACAAGGCTGTTACGTTTACGTACACACACAATGATGACGAAAAAATTCAGCACAAAGGATATCACCGCTGAAAGAGAAAAAAAAACAATTTTATAGTATTGTTTAGTGTAAATGTAGCATAGAATATTAATATAGTATAAACCACAGACCTCAGAATACTGGAAGTCTAGTTTTATCTTACATCTTTAACCTCAACCGGAAGCTTATGTATCCCATCTACGGTCTTATTTTGTATCTAGGTAATTTTCGAGGAATAAATGAGTGGTTTACATTAAAGAGGCTCGACCACAGACGATTAAATTGACAAGAAAAAAAGTATCCTTAAAGTAGGTTAATGATTGATATATTAACAAAATACGACCTCGAAGCAGGGGTGTCTGACAATGAGTAAGGTACCTTGTGGTAAAAATAAGTTGGGGTGCCCCGTATTCGAAATAAGTGCCTGTGGTATAATGACTGCTTCTTGACCAAATGTCAGGTACTAGTTAGATTAAGTTAAAGTCAAGAGACTTTCGGATGAGGCCTTAAAACTGAACTTCTCTTTCCTAATACATGTAATTATAATTTCGAATTTTAAAAAATATGTCACCACGAACCTTGGGAAAAATCATTATAATAAAAACAAATACACTGTATAAATAAAATATAAATAAACCTAGCAAAAATGGATGAAATGAGATTTATATCTTTTGGTTAACTATCTATTTTGTCAAAAATATTTTGTGATGTACTGTATCTTGAATTCTAAACTTAAATTTAATTGAAATGGAGGACGTTTGGACTTCATTAGGATCGATTTTCCCTTTTTAACTCGTTACCTGAAAAATTTATTCAATACAGTAATCAAAATCTATTTTTGAACTGTTCAAAGGTTTGTATTGCCCCCCCCCCCCTCCCCCAAATCTAACTTAGATTCAACGAACAAATCACAATAATGAAAACACAATTTCAAAAAAAAGAGGAAAATATGATCATGGTGATCAGAGGAATACAGCTTAATTAAGGTAAATGTCTTTTAAACTATAGCAGCTTCCCCGAGGCGTGTTCCTCGACTAACGAGAAGAAGATTCAGGGCCCACGTCAAATGGCCCGAGCGGAGGACATTTTAACAGAATCGCAAAAATTGGACACTTTGTTAAAAACAAATTTAGAGAATATTTTACCTGAAAAAACATTTCTTGTGAAAAGGGGATGTTTTTTATTCGCGTTTTTTTTTTCATAGTTTAGATAAAAAGAAAGGGGGTTACGTTATTTTTTCTTACATCAGTGGTTTTTTTTTGTGGTGTTTGTTCTCTTTTTGCCATAATTTAGTTTATGTTGTTTTATAATATTGTATTTGGTTTTCTTCTCTTTTGTCTTCAATTTTGTCTTCATCTTTTGTCCTAGCAGGTCTCTGTGTATAAGTGTGTCTGATTTTGAAACCAAATCTTTTCAAATGATATTCAAGGTTACTTCTATAAGACTGACGACATGATGCATGTTTGGATGCCATGACTTATAAAATATCCTGCGCCCTTATTCACGGTCTTCTGTTGTAATCGAAGACAATCTATCAATCAATGAAGAAGACCTACATTAGCTTTATTCATTCTTAAAAAATCTGACATAATCTTGACACGCATCTTCACGGTAACATTTAAAACTAACTTAAACAGTGATGGTGTTAATAAGTAAACGGAATATGGTGTTAATAAGTAAACGGAATAAATACTCTAATAGAAAATGATGTTTGCCAATGGAGGGAATTTAAAAAAGTATAATCTCTGTTGTCAATGTCTACACCTCTTATACAATGAGAGTGTATGCATAGGTTTGCCTGTTTCCAAAATCCCTACTGAATTCATTTCATATATTTGAAGTAAGAAATTGTACACGTCTTTTATATCAGTCTTTCTCCTAACTTTTGGCTGTTCCACTTTTGTAACTTTGTTAAAGAATATTAAAGCATGTTAGTAACTGGATAATAAGTTTGCATATTAAAGTAGTACAAATATTGAAAGTTGTTTACATATACAAGTATTTCAAATAATTATTTAAACAATAAAATGCTTTCTTTGTTTGTTATTACTGGAATTAACGGAAGCAGCTGTTGCAGAAAAAATTTAATTTTTCTGCAATAGCTGCGACCATTAATTCCAGAAATAACAAACAAAGAAAGACATTTTATTGTTTATATTTATATCTGTTTAAATAATCATTCAACGTAGGATTAAAAAGTTTAATTATTGTATTAATGATGCGAACGGCTTTATACGTTTCATTGATGGAACAGCCACTGATCAAGAAATCTGTACAGGCGACATGCCTAATGTAGTTCATGCAGTGATTAACTTAAGAACTTTTCTTAAGAAATAAAGGAGAAAATATTCAATGGATGTAAATATATACTCAGGAAAGGTAAAATGTATGTGACTTGAAAAACTAGGTTATGATGTTGAATGTTATTGAACATGCCTGCAAGCTTGCATACTATCAATTCGTAGCAATATAAATATGTCTCTGAATTAGCCAGATTTAAAGCATAATTGATCGATACACTGAAAACGGATTTAAAACAGAAAATCTATTAACAAATTACAGTAAAAATGTCTACTTAAAAATAAGATTAAATGTCATACAGTAATTTATCATTGAGTGACATTTTAGGGATTAAATGTCTTTACCGTTTGCATGTACTTGGAAGCTAGGTTATGGAAAAGAATCTTTAGAAGGCACTTATTGATGTATATTGGATTTTAATTTGAAGAAAGAATTTGCTTTGTTTATTGAACCTTTCTTTTATCAAGCCTCACCCAATTTTGTTTTTACTTTTTTAAAATAAGAAACCATTAAACCGAGAATTAATATAATATAAATGACCAGTTTGCTTCCGAGTTCCGATAATTGAATACAATGAATAAAAATAAGAAAGAATTGCAATATAACATTCAACATTCCGATAGTCTATAGAAATCCATCCATCATACCAGTTACATGTCTGTTTCCATATAATTACAGCCACATAAAGCTCCCAAAATAAACAAAAGTCACTTTAACCAAACAACGTAGTATTCTCAACTTAATTATCTGTCAAAAATTGCTCTAGCCAACCAACATAATATTTCCAAATTTTCTGCCAAAAGTTGCCAAAAACAAACAACATACTATTCTCAACCTATCCGTCAAAAGTTGCTCTAACCAAACAAGATACATCTCTCAACTTACTCGCCACAAGTTGCTCAAAACAAACAACATAGTATTCTCAACTTACCCGTCAACAGTATAGCTGTTTTCCGACAATATAGTACTCCCAACTTACCCGCCAAAAGTTTACCTTAACAACATAGTATTCCCAACTCTTCCCTCAATAGCAGTTATGTTCCTATGTACAACATAGTATTCCCAACTTACTCTCCAAAAGTTTCTCTAATCAACTTACTATTCCCAACTTACTCGCCAAAAGTTTCTCAAAACAACATAGTATCCCAACTTACTCGCCAAAAGTTTCTCTAATCAACTTACTATTCCCAACTTACTCGTCAAAAGTTTCTCAAAACAACATAGTATTCCCAATTAACTTACTCGCCAAAAGTTTCTCAAAACAACATAGTATTCCCAATTAACTTACTCGCCAAAAGTTTCTCAAAACAACATAGTATTCCCTATTTACTTACTCGCCAAAAGATTCTCTAAACACATAGTATTCCCAACTTACCCGTCAACAGCAGCTGTATTCCTACAATATAGTCCTCCAAAACTGTTAACTTAGAATCAAACATGTCCAGCTCGCGTACTTCAGAAATATTTTCCAAATTCAGTGGAATATTAATATCAACTTCACTGTTTAACTTGTGTAAAGTTGTCATCGAAACAATTGCCTGTTGGCAGTGAGTAATGGACAATTGAGATGAGACATCAACCTGCTGATCCTTTTATTTTGTCCATTTGTCGCGGATTAAGTTCACCTGAGTTTCAGCATATCATTCTGCAGGTTAGAAGCTGTAAATTGAGGAAGGAGTAGGGAGGTCCGCCGTATGTATTGGTCTCTCTTTAGGAGAAAATCGATATTCTCAACGCGCGGTGCACGTTAAACCTAAGTTAAAATTAAAAAAAAAAAGATTTTTGCGCTTGAATGTCACACGAACAGACACAAAGATGTATACTAGTATATATTCAAATTCCTCGTGCACAGTTTCAGTTTGGTATTTCCATTTTTTTAAAAAACTTGGTCTACATGACGAAGAGCTCGCATTTGCTAGTTGTAAAGGAGAGTGATTGGTAAAAAAATAACTGTTTATTTCTTGATTTTTATCAAACAAGCAGGGTAATAAATTTTTACATTAACGGCTTCACATTTTAAAACAGATGACAGAAATAAGAGTTTCATTCGATAAAGCAAAAATATGACGAGTAATTGATAGAATTTCACTTCAAAATGACACAGGATACTAATAAAAAAAATCATCGCTGAAACATCATCATAAAAATTTCTTGGATATTTTTAAAAGTGAAAATATTCAATATCAAAATATTTAATTTTGGGGGTGGGGTCTCAAGGATAATTAAACAGAGCAACTCAGAGGCTCCTGAAGAATTCCTTTTAATGACAATATTCCGTTGAGCTAATTATTTAAATTAAGTAAAGTAGAAGACTGGTCTTAAGCTTTTTTATACTATAACAGTATTTATTTCTATAGAAAACGCAAATAAAGTCATAGATCTTAGAATCAATGCTGGCATCTCAGAAGACATTCATTAACGAAGAGTTCACTGCTCTGGCGAAGGTCCAACTGAATCAACACTTGTCGTCCAGTAAATCAAAAATAAATTCCATAAGTTACTAAATTACAGTCTAATAAATTAAGAAGTGTTAATGTATATTAGCAATAATAAGCTATATCTATATTTTAAATCGATTCTCTGAAGTTTGTATTTGTGAAGGTCTTTAATTCGTCTGTATGTCGTTTATTTTCGCTTCTGTGCAGGATTTTATATATTTCGTATAACTTGTATGTACATATTGACTGATTTATGAATAAAGAGGATAGATTATCTTGTACATTGTATTTATAATAACTTCGTTTCCTTTTATATGTATATCATTATCTTCATTAAATAATCTTGCTAAATAAAATAAACAGGCAAATTCAAAGAATTGTGGTCCCCGCTTTCGATGTCTTAGTGGATGTGATGTTTAATAAAAACGAATTATCATATGTCATTTAAAAGTAACATTTTTAATTTCTTTAAAATTAGGCAAATATGAAGGCCAAGGGGTCAAAAATCATATCATGCTCGGAAACATCAAGGTAATGCACATGTAAAATAGGAAAGCCTTTTCTTCTCAATCAAAATATAACATTTTTGAAAAGTAGGACACACTTCAAGGTCAAGGTCACAAGGTAAAAAAAATAATAGTATATTTAGAAAGGCCTTGTCACAGGTAATATAAATGTGCAATATGAAATTCCTAACTTTTCTCTTTCAAACGTTTTGGCAATTTAAAGTAATGATGAATTTTTTGAAAAATAGGTCAAATTTCAAGGTCAAAGTCAAAGGTTAAAAATCTTAGTATATTTGGAAACGTCACGGTTAATGTACATATAAAATATGGAAGTCCTATCTCTTCTCATTCAAACCTTATGACCAAATTTAAAGTTTTTGTGACAGACAGACGGACTGGTAGACAAATAAGATTCCCTCGTTTTTGCAAAAGAAGGGGGGCAATGAATATTCATCCTGCTATAATTTAAAGAAATATAATACTTTGCCTTTAAATGTTCTCTCCCTTGTATCTTGGTATTAAGAAATCACAATAGTTATTCTACAAGCACATTTTAGCCAAGCTCTATGATAAACTTGATGACTTGCTTATGCAGCAATAATATTTAATACAATACCATCATCACCTCCATACGAAGTTTATATATTGTAGTTGATTTGATACGCAAGCTCTACGTACGAGCAATTTCTAAACCGAGGTTTATTATTGACAAACAGGTTAATGAAACAAGAATTTCAGCAGTCTGTTGAAAGTCATTTTCGTAAGTTCTATGGTCGAAACAATGCCCTTGTCAGGAAATACAATTTATCATTGAATCAAATGCTTCATGACGTTTTTCATACTAATTTTTTGTCCATTATTTAAACACTGAATTGACGACGGATTTTCCCGTTATTTCCCGATCATGACAAGGGGCACACAGCGGGTGTGACCGGTCGGCAGGGGATGCTCAGTCCTCCATGGCAGCTGATCCCACCTCTGATGTTTTGGAGGTCCGTGTTTGCTCTGCTCTTATTTTGTACTGCTTTATGAACTTTGACTTTAAATACTGTTCGTTATCTCCATATGTTTCATTTAAGCTGTCAAGAAAGCGTCGTTTTATACTCCTCCCCCTTAATCGAAGATTCGGGGGTATAGACCCTTTTTCCTATGACATATCTTGCTTTGGAGTTATTCCCCTTGACTGCCATCTTGTAGGGAAAATAAGTGCATTTACCTCTTTCAGCAACCAATTTTAAACATGCATGCAAGAAATATAATGGGGGGGGGGGGTATTTACAATCTTTTGATTATTATTTAATAAAGGCTTTAACAAATGTACGTTTATTCCTACTGTAGTTAACGAATGGAACTCCATTCCACTTGAAACTCGAAATTTACAGTCAATGTCGAAATTCAAATCTAAAATTAGTAATAAAAAATCTAGATCTTCCCCACCTTCTTACTTTGATTACGGTAACAGAAGACTTAATGTTCTTCAAACCAGACTACGACATAATTGTGTATTAAATAACGACCTTTATAGATGCAATTTGATATCAAGTCCCTTGTGCACATGCGGTAAAGTTGAGGACACATATCATTATTTTTTCGTATGTCCAAAGTATGTGAACGTCAGAAATGAATTTTTAAATAAATTTTTACAATTTGACAAAATCCACATACTAGATACACATGTCTTATTATGGGGGGTTGAATCACTGAGTGCTGCAGAGAATGAACGTCTCTTTTCTTTTGTTCAAACATTTATCAAGCATTCTGGTAGATTTCCTTGTTAATTACTGTACCAATATTAATATATGAATTTGTTCGACTTTTACATATTTATACATAATTATGCAAAATGCATAAATTTGTTTACTTTTGCAAATTCTGAATCCTTTATATAGCATGTTTAACTGTGACAATTTCAATGTGTAATTTATATGTATAGGGAGAGAGCGTTATAAGTATTCAGTACTTGTGCTCAATCCCTTTGTAATTATATTACAATAAAATATGTTCAAACCAAACCAACAAATGTATATTCATAAGTAAAATAGTGTTATGTCTACCTCAGTAACTAGTATACCAAAATGAACTTGGTTAAATTATGAAGGGATCTGGGAATGTTGCCCTACATTATGGCGGCTAAGGGGAATAACTCCTAGTAAAAATATGTCATAGGAAAAGGGTCTATATAGTTTTTGCCCTGTTCTTTTGTTTGTCTGCAAACACTTTAAACCTTAACCTTGCACATAACTTTTTAGTGTGTGGGGCTATAAATTTCATATTTCACAGGTTTGTGGCAAGACCTTTCTGAGGGGGCAGCCAAATTTGACCTCCTAACATTAACCTTTGAGTTCGACCCACTTTTACCAAAAATTTTCAAACATTGTTCATAACTTTTGAACAATTAGTGCTAGGGCTTTCATACTTCACATGTATATTCATTGTGACAAGACCTTTCTATTGGTAAAATATGTTTAAGTGTTTGACCCTGACCTTAGATTTTTTTCCCATTTATAAAAAAACTTTTTTTAAAAAAAGAAAATTTTGGAATCTTTTTACACATCTGATTGTAGATATTTATCTTCCAAAAATGACTTGACTTCAGCGTAAATATTAAAGGTATTTCAAGTATCTTCTCCCTGCAGTTTCCTAACAAAAATAAAACTTCAATATTGACCTACATTATGGCCTGAAAAATTAAAATCCCAAAGGCTTTTGCACATTTGAAGAACAAAACTTATCATCTTATGTAAGATGTGAGGACGTATGGGAACGAGGTTTTTGCTGAAAAACGTCATTTTTGACCACTATGTTGTTCTCAGACAGAAAATAAACATTTCTCTTATACATATCTTTATGTGTTTTATTGGAACCGGAAACATGGCATCTCATAGGTATACAATATTCATACATACATACATAAGATTTTTACAGGCTATACAATATACATGTGTTAATTACATAACAATACCATTTAATTATTATTTAGAACATCATTTCTTAATTGATAAGAGAAATACAAAAATTTACCCAGGTTTTATAGTTCTTTAGTATTTGTCAAAATCTTTAACTGTACGAGGGTTGTTCGAAAAGTTCGTGGACGATGTCAGTCTAATTTATATTACTCACTAAAAATTTAAAATAAGTACAATCTAATATGTTAAAATATTTGTTTTGTTGATGTGTGAAGTTTCATTCCATTCGATTTAAGAGAAATCAATTTACTTCAGTTTTGTAACGCGGAGCACACTTAGTGGCAATGTAACGTCAAAACACAGCGTCAAGAATTTCTAAAAGAAATACTATCCCTATACATTTCACACAGTATGATCCAATGTCCATTCAATAAATCATTTTTCTAATATTTCAAATTTATTTTTTAAGAATTGCTCTCGTTGTATAATTTCCTTTATTAAGGTTTTGATTGCTTTTATAACTTAATTCTGCTTTCACAGGATAAGCAACTCTGAAGCGCCCATGTCTTTTTAACGTTCCAACTTTTCAAAGTTTTTGTTCCCATTTTTTTTTTAAAGTAAAATTGTTTCTTGATAGATTTCCCTCATCCGATACTGAGTCTCTGTCACTGAAATACTGCCTGTAGTATTTGTACACACATGCACAGCTCAATCGTGACATATTTCTCGATTCCTCCAACTTTATTAGTGTTTATTCAGGATTTTTCCGAAGAAAAACACAAAATTGCATCGTTATCTGCTGCTCCGTGACGTTCTAAAACGTCATTGTTTTTGTCGTTTTCAATAAGGACTACTTATTTTCCCAAGTCGATTGCTTTTCAACAAAGCAAAATAAAAAGCCATATTTCTTTTTACAAGAATCGATATATGAATTTTTAATTTGAATTTCTAGGTTGTTTTTCGTTTTTGCTCCATTTTACAGAGAATTAGACTTCAGACATTATTAAGTGTTTTGTTTGTAACTTACTAAATTTTGACCTGCTCCGCTATCCGGTTTTTGCATTTTTAAAATCTAGATAAGTCTTAAATAAATCGTAATATTTTGAAAAAATTAATACAAATCATTTAGATTTATTGTTTAAATATTTCTACCAAATTTGGATAACATATGACGTCAAATAAAAAAGATAAGACAGTTGTCCACGAACTTTTCGAACAACCCTCGTACTAATTTAAATACTGATGGTTTTTTAAAATAATAACTCTTGATATATTTAATTCTTAGCTGTTCATATCGAGGACATTTTAATGCAAAATGAAATTCGTCCTCTATCTCACCTGACATACATATTTCACATTTTCTCTCTTTTCTTTCTATGTTACTGTGCCTTCCCCTCTCTATTCTTAAATCATGAGCTGATAGCCTTAACCGACTTATAGGTATTCTATACTTTGAATTTAATGGTTTTCTTAAATAAATCTGTAATGACATTCTCCACTAAATGTTTAAATAAAAAATATTAAGAATTACAAATTCTTGCCATAATTTCTTATTTGTAACAGTCATACAATCTTTGAAATATAATGTTCAGAGTATTATTATCAATACAATTAATATTATACATGTCAGTTAAACCAAGTCTTTGTAATTCCTTCTTAATGTTTACAATCCATTCATCATTATTTTCAACCATATCTTGATAACATGCTTGTAATATACAATTATCACTGTATTTTAATTTCACCCAGTATTTCAAAATTTTCTTTTTTCTTTCAAGTATAAGTGGAAATCTACCTGATTCACAATAAACTGCATCATAACTGGTGCTTTGTCTGACCTTTAAAACTCTTTTACAATAATTTAAGTGAACATTTTCTATGTCTTGACCCTTGTGAAATCCCCATACTTTAGCTGCATAACTTATAACACTGTTAATACAAGTATCAAATACAGCTAATTGTGTTTCTACGTTAAAATGCAAATCCCTGATTTTACTATTTACATCATACATAGTTTTTTTTTTTTACCTTGACATGAAAAATGTTTCTGTGTTTCAGTAATTTTTCCATTATAATGAAACAACATTCCTAAATAGTTAAACTGATTAACAACTTCAACATTGCAACCGTTGTATATCCAACGTTCATTTTCAAGTATTTTACGACTATTGCAAAAAATTAATATTTTTGTTTTTTCAACATTACCAGTTAGATTCCACTCCGTGGTATATGTATATAATGCATCCAACATTCTTTGTAAACCCTCAGCTGAGTCAGATATCAAAACAGTATCATCTGCATGCATCAGTAAAAATATATTTATCATCTGCAGTTCGATTGATGGACAATTATTTGTAATAAAGTGACGTTCAGTCATTCAAATACATAGAAAATAATAATGGTGATAAAATTTCACCTTGTAACACACCAGACGTAATTTTGAAATACTATGTAAGTAAGTAAGTAAGTAAGTAAGTAAGTAAGTAAGTAAATATTTTATCATATTATACTTTCATGTAAATTACTTGAATCTGATTCGTCGAAAAAACATTTGAAAAAAAAAAATACTACTACCCGCTGAATAATGAAGACACGCCCTCCTGCGTAGCAACAGTCAACATTGCTTGACGACGGGTGGTATTCCAAAAAATAGCGACTGTGTGGAATTTATGCGCGCACGATTCACTGTAATATGTTTTTGTATAAAACATTCAGTATAATATAATTAATATTGCATGTAGTTGAGTGTAACATTGAAAATTTTCAACCCTCGAAAAACCATTGTCAACCTCGGCTGCGCCTCGGTTGACAATGGTTTTCTTGGGGTGAAAATTTTCAATGTTACACTCAACTACATGCAATATTTATATAATAATGACATGTGTATAGACAACAAGTAAATTCAATATAAACGTATATACATCACACCCGGCCCATTGGACCTATATGTCACTTTAATATATGTACAGTATTTCAATAATCATTTAAAGATAGCGCGCATGATGGACATTATATTAATTTGTTTGATATAAATATTTTTGTAAGTAGACCATGATATTTTTACACATGCCTTAATATTATCATAATTATAAAGACTTGATAATACAAAATAAATTCCTTTGAATACCCCGAGTACTGATTTTAAGCCACAAGTTAAATCTATTGATATAATCAAAGGCTTTTTGATAATCCACAAAACACACCTCTCTCATAATCCTGTTCCGTGATTTCCTGATCTAATTCACAGTATACTGATAAATGTGTCTCTATGTAATTAAATTCATTATTCCTATTGTTTCTGTATTACATTCAAGCAAGCTTTTGAAATGTTCTATAAAATTGTTAGCAGATAAATCTGAACTTATTTGATCATAAACAACCTCACTTTCTTTATATGCACCACTTAGAGAAAAAATAATTGATGCGTGGTAGGGTCTGAAAAAAACAGAAAAATCACCTAAAGTAAATCTAGAATAGCGTTTTCACTATTTGTTTTTAGGTAATCAATAGTACTCATACCATTTGCACCATAAAAAGTGATACCCCCATATTGACCATTTTCATGTCTTCCATTGATAATTTGCATACCAGTGGTTTTACACAAATCAATCAATTTTCTACCAAAATTATTCATAAAACTATCACTATTGTTCCTAAAAGACTCGTTTGTATCTGGATCGTAATCAGTAAAAACTACTTTACCCTTTTTTTACTATACATGTACTGTACTAAAACAAAACAATGGAAGACAAACAGCCTTTCGATGTCCATTTACAATAGTAAAGGCCCGGGTTATTAAAATGCTTCCTGCCTGTGATCACTTAGAAGATCTGACTAGAATAAAACAAAATTTAGGATGTTGAATCCGACCTAGAAGTGTGTCGTTATCTTGACGCAATGTCATACTTCCTATTCTTTTTAGAGAAATGGGCAAGCTTTGGCCTACAATTTGGATGTACAAATTTATGACTTTTTGTATTTCTTTTTATAAATCTGTATAGATCGGCAGCCATTATTAGTTCCAATCTGTCTGATGTGCAGAATAAACATCATTTCTCCATATGAGATATGAAGATATTTGCTTTCTGTAAGTTTAAATAATAAAGACATCTGTCTGTTTGTCCATAAAATCTTTAAACTTGCCTATAATATTTTAATGGATACTATGGCTTTTATATTTTACTGGTACATTCCTTTCACACGACCTTTAGGAGATTTCACGCATTTGACCTTAGAGTAAGAACCAACTTTTTATATACTAGTACATGTAGTAGGAATTAGGGCTTTCAACTTTAAATGTGCATTCTTGTGATAAGAACAAATGTTTTTGAGTCTTTGATCTTGACCTTGAAATTTGACCTAATCTTGAAAAACTTTTTCTTAACTTCAATGTTTGAACAGTTGATACTACGGTTATCATATTACACATGTGATACTTACAAATAAGTTTGTTTGTTCGTAAGTTAACGTTCCTGTCAAGAAATTATATGGAGACGTCACTACTTGCCGCTGGAGAGCTGCAATTTTTGACATGTACTCAACACTCAGGACCATTTTGTTTCGAGGGTCTTTTTCGTGTCATCATCTACTAAGAGACGGGTACTCGGTTTTTACGGTCTCATCCAAAGGACAGTCTCCACGTCCCACAGTGGTCTTAAAACCCGCGACATAAGGATGGTATCCTTACTACGCCACTCTACACCGTATACAACGGGTAACGCGGGGGAGTCGCTAAAAAGTATGGGGGAGTCGTTTTCAACGTATGGGGGAGTCGATTTTCACCGCTTCGGAGTCAGAAGTGATGTGGGTCACGTCTTTTTTCGGTATAAGTAAGATGTATTTACAAAAAACAACTAGCCCACGGAAGGTAGCAATAGTTAAGCTTTCTGTTGGTCATTTGTCCGGCTAGCATATACGTCTAGTTTTTTCAAACACTTCGAAACTATTCGACAGATTTCATATTTACGCTTATCGAGTGGTTAAAACATGCATAGTTTGCACAATCTACGACTTGTTTAGGGATTATAACAGATAAAACAGCAAAAGCAAACGTTAATCTTTCAAATGCAACAATTGAAATTTGGCTAGACTTAATAAAAAATAATAATTAAGACATTTTCTCTTCAGACAGTAATGGTTACGTAGGGGGGAGTCGTCCTGGAAGAACACATCGTATAGGGGAGTCGCAAAATAAAGTGAAATGCATGACCTAATCTGGTATTGTTTTTAGTTTAAGAATACATGTACAATTGGATTATATATCTTCGGAGCACAAGTGCATGGGGACAAGATCCTTCCCTAGCTCAGTATGTATTTTTCTTACACATTACAAAAATTCAAAAAGATCACGATCCCTCACTTTCAACAATGACAGTCTCTCCATAAAAAAAGAACAACCAGATTTATAATACGGAAAATTTCTTCATAATAATATTAACCATTTTTTTATTAGAAAAGTGGAAATCTCTGGTGCGTCATTCCCGCCCCTTGACTTCTTTTTTTCTTGGGGGGGGGGGTTTAGAAATTTTTAAACTGGTATATGCTTTCAATTTGGTCGACATATAAATAATTTATTTTTATTTTTCATTTATCATATAAACACATCTTCAGGCACAAACGATGTATCTTAAATGAGAATATTTGGGATTATCTGGGGTTTACACTGTCAGTACTACATGTATATATTCATAGACAGGGTTCGAGGGCAACATGCGTTTTTTTCGGACCGAAGAACCAAACTGTTTGCTCGAGGTTGTTAGTCCGAAGGCAAAAAGTTTTGTTTGAGGGGTTGACAAAAAGCATTTTTATCCGAGAACAATCAATTAATGAATCGTTATGTTGTTTATTATGATATTATCATGATGATTTTTTTTCACGAGCACTGCAGTTTAAACTTGGTCAATTCCATCAAGTTCTGACAGTAAACTCGCCCACACTGTGAAGTAAGCGGTGCCATAGCTCATCAACAGGTCCAACATCTCACTCCACTGTCAAGCAGCGATTTATTTGACTGCTCAGGAAAACAGTAGAAAGGCTTTTTTTAGTTATAGTTTTTCTTACAATAACAACTTTTCATAAGTATGAAAAGAAGAATTATAAACAACTTATCTGAAAAATTTTGACAAGCAGAAAAAAAAAAGGTTGGAAGAAGATTCATGTAACAACAGAGTTTCTCAACCAAAATTTATTAACACATTTGCAAATATAACTGTGATTTTACTATTCTGCATGAAAACGTTGGAAGACCTTTCATACGTGCCTGTTTCGTGCAATGTATTTCAGAATTGTTATTATGGGTAAGGGCAGGGTCTAAAGTTCTAATTTTAGTAAGAGCTATAAAAATTCACCAAGAAAACTAGAGGTACTGTGAGGAATGAGCTCACTAAATGATACCCCCGGCTCCCTTGCCATAATGGCAAAGTCCATGTTTTGCTGTGACCGGGAAACCCAGAATATATGTCGGATCAAAAAGTAAAATAGGAGGTCACCAGGGGCTGATACAGGAATTGAAGTCTAAGACATAAAAGTGCCTTACCTTCAATGCAGGATTCTTGGTTTCCTGGTACCTGCTAAGTGCTCATGGGGTACAATCATCAGCACTAGCCCGTGCTGGGGACCCAGGGGGCGAAGCCCCCGGAAGCCCCTGGATTCTAAAGATTTTGTAGGGTAAAAATGAGGTCTACCGAGTAGATAATTTTTACATTAACTAGACTAAACCATGATTTACGCTAACTTTGACAATTTTATTTTGACACGCCACAATGCACAATGGCAATATGTAGTAAAGTTTCTGTGAAAGTTTCATTAAATTTCACTCAGCGGTATAAGGGGAGTTGCGGATAAGAGATGGGTACCCCAAAGCTTAACAGACAGACGGACGGACGTACAGACATTAACTGCCTAACGGTATTTAATTTAAAATGCGGAAAATTTTGGAATATGCCACTTCATGCTCATCCGTGCAGAAACCATATCAAATGTACATGTAGTAATGTATATGAAGTACTGGTATATACTCATACACTTAAAACAATAAGAAACGATAATTACATGTTTTTATTTTTACATGTACATATTGCTTATATTGATCTTTATTCATATTGCATTTTACTAAAATTATAAAGTTATCAAAATAGTTATGTACATGTGTATGGAAGCATTTAGCAAAAGAAAACAAATTTTAAATAATAGTACAATTCAATCTTGCGACTCCCCTATGCGTTGTGTTTTTCCAGAAACGACTCCCCCCTACGTAACCATTACTGTCTTAAGAGAAAATGTCTTAATTATTATTTTTTATAAAGTCTAGCCAAATTTCAATTGTTGTATTTGAAAGATTAACGTTTGCTTTTGCTGTTTTATCTGTTATAATCCCTAAACAAGTCGTAGATTGTGCAAACTATGCATGTTTTAACCACTCGATAAGCGTAAATATGAAATCTGTCGAATAGTTTCGAAGTGTTTGAGAAAACTAGACGTATATACTAGCCGGACAAATGACCAACAGAAAGCTTAACTATTGCTACCTTCCGTGGGCTAGTTGTTTTTTGTAAATACATCTTACATATACCGAAAAAAGACGTGACCCACATCACTTCTGACTCCGAAGCGGTGAAAATCGACTCCCCCATACGTTGAAAACGACTCCCCCATACTTTTTAGCGACTCCCCCGCGTTACCCGTTATATACGGTGCTCTAGAGCAGATGCTCTAACCACTGCGCCACGCGGGCGAATCCTTATGATAGGATCTTTCTTCGGTACCAACAATTTTACTGTGACTTTGAGAGTGATTCACTCTTGAAAAACTTTAACCTTGAACATAATTTTCTCTTAACACCTAAACCTAAGAATTTATATTTTTACAGATGAACTCTTAGTTACAATACCTAGCCTTGGATAAAAGCATTTCTGACCCTTTACCTTTTGACGTACTTTAGAAAAACTAATTTTGACCAGTATTTCTGAATGACTGGTCTTAGGGCTTTCATATTTCATGTATATGTATTATGGGGGCAAGATCTTCCCTTAGTCACCATTAGTTTTGACTCTTGACCTTAAAGTTTTACCTTTATTTAAAAACTCTAACCTTAGACGTATTTCTGTATGCTTGATGCTACGGCCTTCTTATTTTACACAGGTGTACTTTTTGTAACAAGATGGTACTTTGGGTATCAAAATTTTTTTTTTTATCTTTTGACTTTGGAGTTTGACTTGTTTATGAGAAACGCTTCCCTTTGATATATACTGCCTTCATAAGAACATTAGAAGTTTGATTTTAGTTACGAAATCAGTCTTTACGATTGTCATAATGATTTTAGTAAACTAACTCTCGATAGATATGTGAAATTTAAAAACAAGAGTTCATTACGGATGTAAAGGTAATTAAATCAAGCTGTTCGATAATCATCACGAAATTTTTTTCCCCATTTCACATTGCGTTACGGAACTCTTTATTTGATATAAATTGAGGTCATATTCAATTTGGTCTAAGGTCATATTAAAGGTCAAACCTTTGACGTTTTTTTTTCAATTTATTTTTAAGTGTTTTGTTTTTTAATATGTCCTATCTCAAAACGTCAGGTCTTTACGAAATGAAGTTTTGAATATCTTTGTCTTAAAAAATATTTAATCCTTTCGACATTGATGTATTGTACTGGGCATTACAAGATGAATAATATTTCTTTATGATTAAAGATATAACATGAAGATCACAGACATGGAAAGGATAGAAGTGGTATATCCTTGTATATCAAATACATGTTAAAATATTTAACTTGAAAGGCAGAAAAAATAAATTAGAATAAGGTATCGATTTGGGAGTTATAAATAATTATCATTATACCTTCTGTGTGGGTCTAGCCGCCACATGTCGCGTGCCAAAGGACTTTCAAACTTTGATTAGGTGACGTATCAGAGAAACAACATCTGGCCAGTGATCCCCGTCTCTGTTGTCAGATAGCGTGTGTTGTCCCATATAAACAAAATTTGATTATTAGCAATGCATTACTACTAAAAGTGTAGAGAGCTGTGGATTTTTTTTATACTTCACCTTATTTAAAAGTAAAATTCAATTGTGTGTGCTCCAAATATGCACAATTTATATACATTTTTAAATAGAAAATATCCAATACTGGATGCTGGCACAATGACTGATATATTCATACGTCAACTCGACATATATCCTGGTGAACTTGAAATTAACCTAGACATAATAGAGTCTGCCACACCTGTTTCATACATTAATGTTTTACTGACAATAGACATATTAACAGATAAATTGTACGACAAAAGAAATGACTTCAGCTGTTCAACCTTTGTAGTGATTTATATTGCCTGCATTAAGATGTTAATGTATCTTAAATTATTCGCTTCTCGACAGCATTCTCCGAGTATAATTTTTAAACCGAGGCATACTATTCACACATAAGTTGATGTTGCAGGGATTTCAACCTCGTTTAAAGTCAATATTTCGTAAATTTTCTGGTCGTTATAATGATCATATTATCAAATACAATCGTGATTTTTTTAACAGAGATGGTTGGCATTGTGATTGTGTCGACCATAGAACTAGCAAAATGTTGCTTAATTACAGGATTCTTGATATCCTTTTTTCTTTGTTGTCCTGTGCCCATTGGACACCATTTTACTGTCTCCCCGTACATTGACCTTGAACTTTGAGATGTATACTGTGAGGGGAGTAGGAATTAACGGGTATGCAAAGCTACCGGGAAAATATAGAAGGATAGTTCTCCGTTAGTGCTCACAAGGTGAGGCTCGATTCGTCTACAAAACGTAGATCTGCCGTAGTGTTCTTTGATTTCGCTTTGTAACTTTGTTAGGTCAACAAACAAACAAGCTCGTGTTTGATGTTCACTCGATTTTCGACCTTGTCATTTTTAATTCTTACAGTTTAGGCCTAAATCTTCGTTATGTGCAACCATATTTTTCTGGAACCTATCTAATTCTCATTTTCCATCAAACATATCTGGTAAAAAAAAAACCCACATATTTCTTCACAAGTACAAAGCACTAACTAGGTAAATGTCTTGTCAGTTCAATCTAATTGTACATTTATTATTTATAACAGTTTTTATGCAAAAACTAAAATGGAACAGCAGAGACCATTGACCTCGTATAATTACTGCCAGCATGTGTGTCTCGTATTGATTTGGAATACATCAAGAAAAGGCGAGAGAAATCTTTACTGAACGTCTAATTATACTGATTTTGAGCACATTAATTGTTAGTCTTTGTTGCATATCCAGTCATTGAATGTTTAAACAGTGCTTTATAACACAATATTATTTTCTTTTAAAATGCTTGCCTAATGGTTCGTTGATCAGTTGGAGACATTTTAATAAGTGACATACGCTTGTACTTCTACAGACAAATTCATTTTAATTTAAACTAATCTTTTGAAGCTGGGATAAGCCAGTGTCAATTAATGTCACTACCAATTTACTTGTAAGTTATATTTATGGTAGACTGACTAAATCATTACTTTATAAGTAAATCTCTATTTACATGTAATTGTGTAGGTTTTAAAACTCGTTGAAAATGTCAGAGATATAAAGCAGTTTTTAATGGAAGAAAATAAAATGTTCTAATGGATATTGCAAGTGATTTGATTTTAAAATTTTGCTGAATGGGCGAAGAATATACTCATTACAAGAACTGAAGTACAAGAGTCTCCAAATTGAAAGGAACTTTAAACCGAAGTCAGATATTAGGGTTAGGGTCCGTGTGACACATCTGTTTCAAATTTGGATATTTTACTAGAAAAAAAGGTGTTATCAATAACCTTACAATAAAACTTTATGACAAACCTAGTGACTTAAACTTTTCCAGAGTAAATTTTACGGTATGTATCAATAGACCCTTAACATCTGCGTATGGAGTTTATGTCTTCCAATTCATTCGATACGTAAGAGCATGCTCTACGTAAGAACAATTTATGAAACGAGGCAAAATACTGGCAAATAATTTGTTGAAACAAGAACTAACAATATCGTTTAACTTCAATATATTCTGCGGTCGACATAACGACTTTGGTCAGCAAATACAATCTTTCATTACGTCGTATGCTGAATGACGTCTTTCATACAAATTGTTTGGCCATATTTTTATGCCCCCGTAAACGAAGTTTCGGGGTATATAGTTTTTGTCGTGTCCGTCCGTCCGTCTGTCTGTCTGTCTCTCTGCCTGTTTGTCCGCAAAAACTTTAACCTTGCCCATAACGTTTGAGTTAGTGGAGCCATGACTTTCATATTTCCCATGTGTATTCCTTGTGACAAGACCTTTCTTTGGGTACCACAAAATTTGACCTTTTGACCTTGGAGTTTGACCTACTTTTACAAGAAAATTTTAAACTTTTACTTTGGCCATATCTTTTGAATAGTAGAAATCAGGACATTTATACTTCACATATGTATTCTTTGTTGAAAGACCTTTCATCGGATACCAACAACCTTGACCCTTTGACCTTCACCTTGTAGATTTCTGTTCCTGTGAAAAAACTTTAACCTTGGCCATAACTTTTGAACGATAAGGGATAGGGCTTTCATACTTCATATAATTATGTAATCTTTGTGAAAAGACCCTTCATTGGATACCAAAAACCTTGACCATTTGACCTTGACCTTTGAGTTTGACCTACTTTAAAAAAGCAAACCTTGACCATAACTTTTAAAGGGTTAGGGCTTGTGCTTTCATACTTTATATATTTAATCCTTGTGACAAGACCTTTTATTTGCTAAAAAGAACTTTGACCCTTTGACCTTGAAGTCTGACCTACTTTAATTTTTTTTTACCTTGGCCATAACTTCTGAACGGTTAGGGCTAGGGCTTCTATACTCTACATAAGTATTCCATGTGGCAAGACCTTTCATTGGATACTAATTACCTTGACCTTTTGACCTTGGAGATTTTTGTACTTATTGAAAAAACTTTAACATTGGCCTTCTTTCAAATTTCACAATTGTTTTCCAGTGAGAATACCCTATTTTTGGTACCAATTAATTAATTTTGCATTTAAGAAAAGTTTAATCTTTGCTATGTTGCCATATGGGGGCATCAGTGTTTCAAAAACACATCTTGTTTTACACTGAAATTTCTACGGACTTGTCCTGTTAATCCGATCATGAAAAGGGCGAACCGGCGTTTATGACCGGTCGGCAGGGCATGCTTACTCATCCATGCCACCTATGATGTTTTAGGGGTCCGTGTTTGCTCTGGATTGTTGTACTGACTTTGAGCAAGGCTTTTATTCATTACATCTATATTTCATAAGCAAATTTATGCCCCCCCCCAAAAAAAAAAAATTGGGGAAAGTTCAAGGTCACATATATTCCTTTACAGTCTTTTTCCTAGCTAAACATTGCAAGTTGCTTCTCTTAAAAGGTTTAAATTTTCACTTGTAGAACTTTAGAATGTGGCTTGACCTAGACTCAAGGTTACGTCTTCTTATCCGTAGCTCCAACGGAAGACCTATTCGTTGCTTTGCAACGAGCTCGGCTCTAGTTTATTATCTATAATTGTTAATAGACACAGATACTTTACGGACCCGTTCGCTGCTAGAAATATTTGCGATGACGCTCTCGCTAAAATTTCTCGCACGCGAATAAAAGTTGGTTTACAGTATTTTGTTGTTTTTAATTAAATGTGGAGATACAAAATTTACAATTTTTGAGCAGTCATATATTTGTTGTGTCGAATGTTAACACTCCCGATTTTTGATTTTGATAATTATAAAATCGTATTCTGTAGAGCGTTTAAAGCGTCCGGTGACAGATCACGTTTAATGAATGAAATGGAAGACACGTGCTGGTAGAACACAAGTGACAAGACCGAGTTTTAAATATTTCTTGACAGCAGGATTCAATGCTTACTGCTGTCAATTTATCAGGATTTTTCTACCATTTTGTCACCCTTGGACAATTATTGTCATGTACATGTAGCTCTCTCCTACTTAGGACACAATACTCGACTTAATGTGAGTAGACACGTCAGAGACGGTTTAATTTTGTAAGGAAAATAACACATTCGTCACAGGTTTCGCTTGTCTTCTTTTTCACGAGCTTGATAATATAATCTTACTGTACTTTTAATTTTCAATTTTTACATAGATAATTATATAAAAATCATCCAATTAATGAGCCTCTTTTTAATGTCTATTTCATAAATGACATTATTTTGAACGATAAAATTGTTTTAATAACTTTTTTTCAATTTTATTTGTAAATTATGTATTTCAAAATTTCCTCCAATAATTTTTCGTACTGTGTGGAAAAAAATATTCTTGCATGCCAAAAATGCTGAAATTTCATCCAATATTTGTTTGTTTGAAAGCTTGATAACCTATGATGTACGAAGCAAAGGTAACATTTACGGGTTTCTTTTCAATGAAAATTATTACAAACATAAACAATTTATACAAATGTAGAGAGGGCATAAACAGGGATCTCTGTAAATACCAGGAGTAGGATCAGGGGCCTAGGAAGAGAAAGCGCCCCCTGTTGACCGGTTACATCCACCCTTGGCCAAATGAATTGATCATGTAGACATAACAACCCGTTATAAAAATATCAGCAAAAATTTGACTAAGTGATCGATTATGATATATTGGCTTAAGATTATTATAATGTCCATAAATATATTCAATCTATATTCAGTTAAGAAAGCTCTAAACACTAACAAAAAGTGCTTTTTGGACTTGGGAAGAAATATATCATATAAAGGTGTGCATATTGAAACTATTTAATTCATTTTCAATATAGAGTGCCTGCTTTAATTCTGCATGAAAAATGTTCAAAATTTAAGACAATATGTGAACAGAAACACTGTTTTTACTTACATTGGAAAAATTTATGAAGATAACGAACAGTATTCAATCTCAAAGTCCATAGAACAATACAAAATAGGAGCAGAGCAAACATGTCCCCCTAAAACATCAGAGGTGGGATCAGGTGCCATGGAGGAGTGAGCGTCCTCAGCCGACCGGTCACACCCGCCGTGTGCTCCTTGTCATTATCGGGAAATAACGAAAAAATCCATCATCAATTCAGTGTGTAAATAATGGAGTAGCAATAAGAATGAAAAACGTCAGTCAGCATTTGACTCAATGATAAATTGTATTTGCTGACAAGGTAATTGTATCGAACATAGAACTTACGAAATGATGACTTTAAACGAGACTGTTGATATTGTTTCATTAACTTATAGTTTTTCAATAATTTACCTCGTTTTAAAATTGTTCATACGTAGAGCGTGCTCTTGCGTATCGAATCAACTGAGAGATATGTTCTTAAGCATCTAAATATGAAACAGATGTGACAAACTCTGTGTGTTTTTTTATTTCAATTTTATTGGGATTTTTCTGGGATATACCTAGTCTAGTCGACATATTAACGAGAATAATTTTTTAATCGATGAAATAATGTCGATATATCTGATTGTCGGGTTAAAAGTCACATCAAGAATTTTCTCCTCTCATTTAGATGTCCTATGTTTAGGAAGCCCTATACACTTCACACTAGAGTGATATGTATTGTGTAGTTTTATGTAGTTAAAGTGATCTGCCCTTAGAAGAAATATTATAGAAAAATGATTATTTATTGTCAATTACACAATTTATAATAGATTTAAATATTCTTAGCGTTAGACAAGACCAAGTATAAGTAAATGACTTCATTTTTTCCATTTATTTTCCGTACAAGAATAAGTAAATGACTTCATTTTCCGTACAACAATGATTTCTGCTCACGAATAGTCCATTGTCTTTGAACATTTTTTCCCGCGGATATATGGCAGGTATCCTTTTTTTGAAAATTAACTAAAAGTCCCAATATGCACACCTTTGATTATACGATATATTTTTCTCCAAGCGTATAAAGCACTTTTTATTAGTGTTTAGAGCTTCCTTGAATTCTGCTTCAGGCCAATCCAGGAACACAAATTGTGCCTATCTGAATTGCAACAGTTTGTTGGAAAACGTGGTCTCAAAAGACTACATAAATGCTTGAAATGAGGAACTCCAGCATCTTTTGATTTTAAAATGTTACTTGGGTGAATAATTAAAAACCAAAATATACGTATCTAAGTTCATGGTTAACAAGGATAATTTGCCCCCTGTTTGACAGTTCATATTTCAGATATTGTGATGTGAAAGCAAGATGCGGTATAAGAAATTTTTAAGAAAAAACTTTAGGTAAAATATTATTTTTATTTAAACGGTGTTGTATTTTTTCCCCTTCACAGTATACTTTAAACTCTTAAATGAAGAGATCCTTACTTCAATCAATCTTTCTTGTGACTGTCCTTCTTAAAAATTGAATTGTAATTTTATTACAAATCATAATTAAAAATTTCAATAAATAATTTAGACGGTTCGTACCATGGTTATGTATGAATAAAATTTGCTTGTGAAAAGGCCCCGAAACCCAATTAAAAAAATTGTGAGTTAAGAAAAGAATCTGTCCAGGTGCCAGATGCTTATGCCCGTTTTGCAGCAAATCATGTGCGTAAATCGGAAATGTATCAAATTTACGAATTTACGTTGGCATTTAAATGTGTACAGTTCTTGTCAAAATGATATCTAAATTCTCAACATCGTCAAGCTAAACACGATACCTTTATTTTCTGCCACAGAGTGTTTAACACGGGCAGTGACTTCCAAGTGTTAACATCGTGTATACATTTGTACATTGCATAAAATGATTGTGACGATCCTTTGGTTTTGATTGATACTATGTTGTTTAACGTCCCTCTCGAGAATTTTTCACTCATATGGAGACGCCACCACTTGCCTGTGGAGAGCTACAAATTTTCTCCTATACTCGGCACTCAGGGCCATTGATAAGCGAGGGATCCTTTTCGTGTCAGCAACTACAGCGACACAGGACCTCGGTTTATACGATCTCATCCGAAGGACCAGTCTCTGTGTTTTCAGTGGGATTCGAACCCGCAACGAAAGGATTGACTCCTTACTTCGCGACTCGGGAGCTGATTCTCTAACTGATGCGCCACGCGGGCGACTTCCTTAATTTTGGTTTTGAAGAGCTGAAGAGGTAACAGACTAATTTCAACATCTAAATTTTATCCGGTATTTTAAATGATTTACTGTAAATGGTTTCATTTTAAAAAATATTTAAATATATTTCACTATTTAAGATTTATGTAGATCTTTTCTAAGAAGAATATAAAATTGAATCCTGTCGTGAGGATCAGGAACACTTGACCAATTGTATAGAAAAGGATTTCAAATACCCATAATTATTTTAACTTTATACTCTGTTTGCCCCATAGATTCCAAAAATAAGACAATTTTTTAAATGAAATAATATACATCTTTACTATAAATTCAACACAATTATACATCTTTACTGTAAATTCAACACAATTTTGCCTTTACACCAAATCCTTTAAAACAGGGACAGGGAAATTCACAATTCTAGAAGTTATACTGAAAGGAAAAAAGAGACGAATGGGAACAATAATATAAATATTTTCGACTGTGAGGCCAAAAATTGTGAAAACTGGTCAGGGGTAAATCTTAGTTACTCAGCACGAAATCGGCGTTCAAAACTACTCAACCATGAAATGTATTACGTTATGTAGGAAAGTATCAAAAAGCCAAAAACACGTGTGAGCAAATTTGATAGAACCAACTGATGCACTGGAGGTATCTATAAACATCATTTTATCGTAAATTGCGGTCAGGATGAATTTCTTGAAATCATGGTTCGGCAAACAGACGTTTAAATTGGTCTAGTAATTGAATTGCATACGTGAATAACAAGCCAACAACAATATGAATATGTTGCCATGCATGTTTTTTTGTGACTTTTCAACCAAAGAACATTTTTCTAGTTGTCAGAGAGTAACTAGAAAATTTTCCAACCAACCGTGTGATGACGGCGCGTAATAACGTCACATCAAGACAGGGTTTTTCACCATCCCACCTCTGTAATCGTCAAGCAATTACCATTAAAATCGATAGTAGTACAGTAGGCAGGCATTATCGTAACAATCATCCTAAAACTGACAGAAGTCAATACTTTAGCTTTATTTTGGTCCATGAGCTCGGCAACTTGACGTCGGTATCACTCTCACTCTTACACGTAAACGTCGTATTAAAATTTTTTTAGCATGTTCAAGCCGTGAAAATGTAGCCAGTGTTTGTACAAACTTTCTTAAAGACAGGATTCTTCTCTGGTTCCTGACTAGATGAAATATTCAAAGTATGTTTTCTTACATGTCTTATATATTTAGGCATAAGAGATTTAAAAGGCCATATTTTTCTTTCCTCGAGATAAATTCATAAAAAAGTCATAAAAGTTTCAGGTACTTGGGTCTTGGTTCATAAAAATATGTATGTACCTTATTGATATGTAAATAGTAAAGGTATGCAGGCTCCGTAATGGCGTCTGCTCCACTCGACTGTTTACATGGCTTGTTCTGTAAAAATAAGCTACACCTACTCCTTTTCGCGCACAAGTAGTCTACAAACATTAAATCCTCACCATCTAAATCCTCAAATTTAGCAAATAAAGCCGATTATATGCGTTTTAAACACTTTTTCATGCAATCTCTTAACATGCCCGGAACTGCTCTACGATTATCAAACCCGAACCAAAAATGACGCGATCCGGAATTTTCGATGCTTGCCCGAGCTTTTAAAACCAAGAGATACCGATTTTTTTTTCTCGGCAAAAGTCAACAGTATTGACAGTGTAAACAGAATGGATGATAGACAGAGGGAAGTTTATGAAGCAATCGTTAATAGACATGTGTAATGATAGTGGGTCAGGGTTGCACAGGAAAATTTTTCCTTCTGATGGAAATAATTAAAAAAATTTGATGAATTAGGGGTGAAATGTTGGGTGACTTCAACTACTTGTTTGGGTGCCTTGGTTCTTGGTGGAAAGTGTTGTACAATACACAAGTAGGCTGGGTTGGAGGAAGGCCGGTATTCAAACACAGATTTCACTGAATTTGCTGAAAAATGAAGAACGTTCACTCATGCAAAGAATAAAATTACAACTTCACAGTGTTTGATAATAGACGAGGTTTCTATGTTGAGTGCTAAGCTATTTCAACAGATTGAATATGTATGTAGACATTTACGTGTCAGTGATAAGTATTTTGGTGGGATAAAGTCTTGTCAGATGATTTTTACGAGTTACCTCCTGTCCCAAATGAACTATATGGCAAATTCGGAAAGTACTGTTTTGAGGTGGGGTGGTTTTACGAAGTCTTCTCGCATAGACCCATGCTAGTAGAACTACACAGACAAGATAATTCAGACTTTATTCATGCCGTTAATGAATTAGGAAAGGGTGAAGCTGGTTCACAGACAGTTGCATTCACTAACTCATTTAATCGACCTCTGCTACCAGATCAGATGGAGATGGCCACTTACTTGTTTGCCAGAAATATTGATGTCCAACTTTATAATTATAATAAAACAAGAAATCTGTGACCCAATGCTCACTAGTAATACACCCGCTCTGATGTAAATAAGCACTATCATGTTAATAAACACAAGAAATTACAGGCAGATGCTTAGAAAATAAGAAGTTAACATAGGATTTGAGCAAAAATGTATCCCACCATATGGATTGCCTCAGAGAAGATTTGCTAAAATTTCAAGCATCTGTGATGAGTAGTTGCTGAGAAAACTGCGACGAAAATTTGTTATGTATGAAACGGACAGACGCACAGACAAAAAGGAAGTTGATATCGGATTTAAACAAAAATGTATCCCACCATATGACATGCCTTAGAAAAGATTGTGTAAAAATTTCAAGCATCTACGATGAGTAGTTGCTGAGAAAACTGACGAAAATTTGTTTCGGACGGACACACGGACAGACAGGGGTAAAACAGTATACCCCCCTCTCCTTCGGAGCGGGGGTATAATTATGAGAAAACCAGGAGAACTACAAATCTTCAACTCATATGAAGGGGATAAACATTATTTGAATAAGTTCCTAGCACCAGAAAGACTTGGCTTAAAACTGAAGTGTCCTGTAATGTTAGTTACAAATATCAGTGACACTTTAGTTAATGGTAAAATTGGAACTGTGCAGAGATTGGATGGTGAAAACATATACGAAGGTTGTCCAAAAAGTTCGTGGACAATGAGGTTTTTGTCAAAGTAAATGGTTCTATATGCATTTATTGTATATCAAAATATTTCTAATGAAAAACCAAGTCAGAATGATTTAAGTTTTATTGAGGAAACTAGGGATGTCAACGAGTACCCGGTTAACCGGGTACTCGATCGAACGTCCGAGTATCGAATACTAAAATCAGTACTCGGTTACTCGGATGTATATTTTTGAATATTTCTTAGCTTATTTATTAACGCATTAAACAATCTGTTTTAAAACGTAATATACTCATTGCACTTGTACATACAGTAATTAGGGTTTCCTACTCCTCTAAATGACCGTTATTGCCCGTGGCAGTGTTTATACAGTAATTATTGTGACCAAGCACCTGTAACCTGGCTTTTCTCACCTTTGGCTGTCTTCTACCCTTATTTTTGATTAACTTTAATTATTTGTTTTCACTGAACATCGTTTAAAGTCTATTATGATTTAATAAATTTGACAATCTTGTTACTTCTACGAGAAGTCTTTTAAAAATTCTCGGGAAAAGAGACAGATGATATTGCCCGCGCGATTGTTGATATGGTTGTGTTTGATTACCTGCCAGTGCAAATGGTTGAAGCCAATGCAAAGGCTTAAACATTGCACCAAACTACAAAATACCGTCCGAAAATCTATGTCCGAAAAGTGTACTAAAACCGTAAATCCGCTCTGTTAGGCGAACTTGATCAAGTTCAAGTTAAACTGTACGACTGATACCTGGACGTGAAACGCAACAAAGAGTTACATTACAATATACGGAGCAGATTAATTTTTGAAACAAAAAAACTGAGAACTACTTATGATTTTATTTCTTGTGTTTATCTGATAAATAAATTGAACATACACGATGTTATATTAAATTTCATCGGGCACGAAGTGCTCATCGTCGTTACAACATAAATACACTAACGGGTAAACCTCCTATCAAAGCATGTAGTTTTATTTCTACAAGAGTTTACAATGTTTACTTGTTCATATTTATTTACACTTTTACCGAGTACCCGGGTACTCGATCGGAAAAACGTCCGAGTAACCGAGTATTAAAAATTGACCGATTTGACATCCCTAGAGGAAACTTAATATTTTTGTAAAAATCGGTGTCATTGAATATTGCACATTGTGCGCACGGACCAGTCTGACGTAAAGCTAATTTCATTATAACGTCTGACATTTGGATTTTGACTTAACACATTTTCATGGGCACAAACTTCATTTCTTTTTTAAGGCGCAACGCACTTCCAAGTGCTAACAATAATCTTTAAGTATAGATTGTAATCTATTTCATTTTTAAAATTCAAAACAATGCACAAACATTTACGAGTGTTATCTAAATAAACAGTTTGTATACACAAACTGCACAGCCCAGTCTGACGCTCCGCTAGATTTATAACAACGTCATGAATAGAAAAATCCCATTTTCAGTAAATTAAATGTGTTTTTAAATTCTTGTAATGTCTTCGAATTTGTACACACCGTTGAAAAATCGTATATACCAATCTGAAATTGATACACTTAAGTCTCTTACGTTTTTTCAACCGTATAAAAACTAATTTTTTGATCGGACGCTGCCCCGTGCGGACGGTCGACGTCGCCTTTTTTGTCGAGTTTTGACACATATTTGTTAGGATGTTTGTTAAGTATTTTCACTGTCTATATAGTAAGCGATACTTAAGATATCATAAAATGGTTATAGCCTCTTTATTTGTGTTACATACAATTTTTATTAATTTTTGACTTGTCTTATATAGAAAATAATCATTTTAGTCCGAACACTTAATATCAGATTCTATGTCATTATAACCTTGGTCCGTGCGCACTATCCGCGACCTTTAAAGACCCCGATTTTTACAAAAATATTACGTACTATCAATAAAAATTAAATCATTCTAATTTGTTTTTTCATAAGAAATATTGTGATATACAAAAGATTTATATAGAACCATTTATTTTAACAAAAACGTCATTGTCCACGAACTTTTTGGACAACCCTCGTATGTATCTTTTGATATTGCAGGGTTTTTAAAAACCATCAAGATCACAAGATTTATAATTGTTTTACAAGGTTTGATCCTGTCTCAAGAAGAAATATAGCCAAGAGAATACAGTATCCCTTGACCTTGGCTTCTGCATTAACAATACATAAATCCCAAGAAATGTCTTTGGATTATGTTGTTGATTATAGAAATGCAACAATATCTGGACAGATTGTTGTGGCAGTGGGCAGAGTCAAACCAGTTGATGGTCTTTTTGTAGGGCTGGGTATTGACCCGAGATTTCGTATTGCGATATTTTAAACTGTATTGCGATATGTATTGCAATATTTTTGATGTCATAAAAATGGCATTTTCTTACTATATTTACATTGATTTACATGCAGAATGTACATAACATGATAAGTAACCAACAAGGAAAAAAAATCTTTTTGATTTCATTTAAGTAATACTCTGAAATGTTCGCACAAAACAACTTCTGACTTACTGTTTGGCTTAATAACAAACTTTCATAAGTTCATTTTTGTATTTAATGATAAAATTCTTTAATGTAAGCATATTGACAATATATCGATATTACAAAATCGTATTGCGATACGATATTTTTTGTCATTGTATTGCAATATATCGAAATATCGATATTATTGCCCAGCCCTATCTTTTTGTCAAAAAATTTAAGCCATCCTTATGTAGTGGACACCCCATAAAAGTACACCAGTTTTATAATCGTTGTGGAATAGGAAATATCCAAATTGGCTTTCAGTGTTGCAAAACTGAATAGAGAGCCCCTGATGGTGATGAGGATCCTTGTGATGGTGGTGTTGACCAAGGTGATGGTGGTTACACAGGGGGTGTTGACCAAGGTGGTGATAGATCAGACACCGATTCTGAAGGATTTGATGATGATATTGAAATCTCAGACTTGGAGATGATTCGACATGTTGATACTGTAGAGAGACAGATTTAGAGTGACACTGTAAATTCTAACTGGATTCTGTCAGTAAGAATTACTTAGATACACCTATCATGTACGAGGCAACTGCAACCCAGAACACTTGTCAGTTTTCAACAGAAACAAAGAAACCATTGACAGGTTATCTAAAGAAATATTTCCACAAGAAAAATCAACATCTTCTAATACAGATTTTAGGAAATTTTACACGACTTTCCAAAATCATTTGTCATCTCAGGAGTATCGAGGGTCTGTGGAAGGTGTGTGTAGATATTATTCGAGTGCGGACTTAAGTTCAGAAATAGTTTTAAGATTGTTTACAAAGACAATGTTTACAGTGCAGAAAAACATCCTTTCGCAGTCTCTTTTTTCTGTAAGAAATATAAACTTTTGTGGCCAAATTCTAATGTGCCTTACGGGGTTTCCAGGTTTGTTAACATAGGGTGTTTCAACTCAAAGGCTTTTTCTAAGTTTTAATCTTTGGATCTGGATTCCTTGTGCATTCATCACGAAGCAAAAGTGAATGGCCATATGGAAGGCAAACGATTTGTTTTTCACCAGTGTGCAAAGATTTTAATTATATGGGAATAATCCATTATGAAGAAAATTTCATCAGGGGAGGGAGTAAAGATGTTTTGAATTTTCGTGGTTGTTGATAATGAGATTTTTCACTTTTGTGGGGTATCGTCATATGAGCTTCAATAACTCATGGATTATTTAACAAAATGAAATGGAATTTTGGTTATATCTTTTTGAAAAATGATTTTAAAAGTAAGATGGGAATACTGAAACCAGAAGTCTCTGTCGAGACTGAAGCTCTACTGGTTTGTACTTATAGCAAAGGAAGAGAAAAGTACTTAAGCAGTTGGGTATTGAAAAGTTACAACAGCAATAAATTGAATACATATGTATTGATCCTTGATTAAGTCTCTTAATATTCTTAGTGTATTTTACTTGCATACCACATTATATTATAATCAGACTAAAACTGTTTTTTAGAGTAGCATTTCGAGAGTATTTACCAGAAATTTCTATCTCTAGTAACAGGCAATAATGTTCATTGAAGTCAAACAACGATATACAGAATTGTGTATCTTAGTGAAGTCTACTCAGGGGCGTAGCATCAGGGGGGGCCTGCCCCCCCCCCACTTTTTTCCCCAACCTTATTTGTACTATAGGAAATGTTAATTGAAAGCCTGGTTGCCCCCCCCC
>PRKT01000002.1:316635-330757 GCA_003671525.1 Saccostrea glomerata | reverse complement strand
TTTTTCCTTTTTTTTTTTTGCTTGTCAACTTTTTCAGGTATGTAAAAAAAAATTTCTCTGGCTGGCACCTCCACTTTCAAAATCGATGCTACGCCACTGCTACTTGTGTGCCAACTGCCAAGTTAGAGTGAAATCAGACCAAAACTGTAGGATATGTAGAATTTTGAAAGAATTTCATAGAAATTATTTTAAGTAGCCACGGCAACAACATTCATTGAAATCAAAAAAAGATACACAGAGTTATGTATCTTAGTGTAGTCTACTTGTGTGCCAAGTTATATTGAAATCAGCCCAAAACTGCAGAAGGAGTAGCATTTTGAAAGAATTTCACAGAAATTTCTTTTTTTAGTAACCACGGCGACAACGTTTATCGAAATTAAAAAACGATACACAGAATTTTGTATCTTAGTGTAATCTACTTGTGTGCCAAGTTATACTGAAATCAGACCAAAACTGCAGAAGGAGTAGCATTTTGAAAGAATTTCACAGAAATTTCTATTTTTAGTAACCACGGCAACACCGTTCATCGAAATCAAAAACCGATATACAGAATTATGTATCTTAGTGTAGTCTACTTGTGTGTGAAGTTATATTGAAATCAGACCAAAACTGTAGGAGGAGTAGCATTTTGAAAAATTGTTTACAGACAGACAGACGGACGGACGCCTGACGCATTACTTATGTTGAGCATATCAACAATGTTCTAAAATTCTAAATATAAATCACATGCCGAGGCTTGAGTCGTCGAATAATGGAAAAGAGGGAAGCGGAATTCTGTAAATCCTAAGAAAACAAACTGCATGGATGCTTAGTTTCAGTTCATGCTTCCTTGACTTAATTTGTTCAGTTAGATTTGTTTCTTCAGAGATGTCTGTATAACCAGTGTTATAGTTTTCCCCAATTTTACAGTAAATTCGCAAATTACTTTGAATGGAAATTTCATCCAGACAAAGACCGCCTTTATAGTCCTCCAGAGGAATATTGTTCTGGACTGCCTCATTCCTCATCCAGTGAAGGAGATCTGTATTAAAACCTGCTTTCTGATGGACCTTATTTTTGCAGAACTGTAGCTGTCTCTGCGAGGGTAGAATCATGAAGCCACTACTCTTAAGATCTAGATGTGCTCTAGGGCTTCGACTCCACAAGGTAAGGAAAGTTTTGATCACAGATTTTGACCACCGGTTGGTATACTTTGATTTTTGATGAACATTCTGTTGGGACTTTAAAGATTCTACCATTTCAGGGCGGCACTCTTTTGTCACGATTCCTAAAAATTGTATTAAAGTCTTTGGCATCTTCTGGACAAAGTGTTACAATATCTGATGTAGATGCTTTAGTTTCAGTGTTTTCGGCAATATTTGTGACAGTTTTACATGATGATTTTCTATTGTTTGTTTCTTTATTTTCTTCAGGTAGAGGCTTAGCATTATTATCTATTGCAGTATTTGTCTTATCAGAGAGGCATGTGGTTTGGGCTTCAGCAGAAGACACATACAAAGGCGACAGGACTGTTGCCTGTTGGCCAGAACGACTTTTATAACTCTCTTGCAGTCCAAAGAACGGTAAGTTATACCATTTTGAGATATTTACTTAAGAACCTTGTCAAGATACTTGGATTTACAAGAAGCTGGTAGAGGAAAACCTGCTTTTAATTGAAGTTTTAATTGTTTAATAACAGTAAAAACTGATTAAATAGACTTCTCATTTAATTCAAACAAGTTACTCTTTATGCCAATTTCTACTGGCCATATTGTTCTGTGAAAAGCCATGATACACCATGAAAGATCACTATATAAAATAACCTGAAAGAAAATTTCAAGATTATTTTCTTTGGAAATGCATCCTAGTTTAATCCGGTCAGCGTTGATTTCTATGGCAAAAAAGTCCTTAGACACAGTAGGTATACCTGGTATGTCACTATATTTAATTTCTCTTTGAGAATTCTTCCGAAAAGATATTCCATAGAAAGTTATCTGTTTTTCCGTCCAATTATGTTGGCATCAACTACGTTTCACAGTTATTATGCGCCCGGATCGATAGATCTAGGGCGTATATTGTTTTTGTCCTGTCCGTCTGTCTGTCTGTTTGTTTGTCCCGAACTTTAACCTTCACCATAACTTTTGAACCATGAAAGATGGAGACTTCATATTTGGTATGCATACTCTACTAATTAAGCTCTTTCAAATGACACCAAGGTCAATGACCTTGTGACCTTAACTGTGGCCTGTATGCTGAAAATACCTTTTTTCTGCAAACTTTAACCTTCGCCATAACTTTTGAACCATGAAATATAGAGACTTCATATTTGGTATGCATACTCCACTAATCAGGTTCTTTTAAATGACACCAAGGTCAATGACCTTGTGATCTTGACTGTGACCTACATGCTACAAAATAGCTTTTTTGAACCTTCACTTTAACTTTTGAACCATGAGAGATTGAGATTTCATATCTAGTACGCATACTCCACTAATCAAGCTCTTTCAAATGACATCAAGGTTAATGACCTTGTGACCTTGACCTTAATGCTATAAATAGCTTTTTCCGAACTTTGTTGCCGCTGGGTGTATAGTGTTTCACAAACACATCTTTTTTGTTCTGTCAACTTCATCCAACATAGACAAGAAATATTCTGTCTCAAACCATATACACTGTAAGAAGTCAATATTCTATTCTGCAAGGGGCATGAAACTCATTAATCTAACTTTACAAAATTTGCCAGTCCCTCTCTTCAGATTTTAGTAAAATTGCTGACACCCCTTCTCAAATTTGAACGAATACAACAAAAGAGAGAGTTTTATTGATCGCTGTGTTCCAAAGATTGATTGACTTTTGTTGTTTAACGTCCCTCTCGAGAATTTTTTACTCATATGGAGACGCCACTATTGCCGATGGAGAGCTGAAAATTTTGCTCTCTGCTCGGGACTCAGTGAGGGATCATTTTCGTGCCAGCACCTGCGACATCACGGAACTTCGGTTTGGATGATATCATCCAAAGGACCGGTCTCCACGTCCAACAGTGGGATTAGAACCCGCTAAATAAGGATCAACTACTAAGTTCGCGACTCTAAAGACGCTCTAACCACTGCGTCACGAGGGCGACTGAGTTCCAAAGAGAAGTTATGATTAAGTATAAAATGAAGATCTCTGTTTCACAAAACTCGTCGCAGATTGTAAAAGTGACTTTATATGAGGAAGAATCAATAAATGGAATAACTCTTCAAACCCCAGAAAAATGTTTACACGAAGAGCTACAACCTTGGATATGCAACAGTGATAATGTTTGAAATCATTTTGTATTTTTCTTAAAATCTGTGACAGAAATAATCAATAGACACTATTTTAAAGAGAGTAAAAGATTCTTCGCCTATTTTGAGCTGCACAAAAGATTTAGGTAATGTAAATGTATCAAAGAAGAAACAAAACTTAAGAAACACAAACACTTTTGCAAGCGTTCTTACTTCTGCAAAAAAGACAATGAGTGGAAATGAATACAACGAACCAAGATCAACTTTCGCAGGTTACACTTTTTTCCGAAGAATACAGTTTACCGAATGAATTGTCTTGGCTAACATAAAGCCACGAGGAACAACCTTCGAGGAGGTCCAAAAGATATTCGTGAATGGTTGGAAGAGATTTTACAGTGTCAGGAATATTTCTTCTAGCAACACCAAGGGAGATAATTCCCCATATTTGTAATCCGTGCAAGTATTGTTATAGATGACTATGAAAAAATCAGAATTCAAACTTCTGTTCTACTTCAGAAACTATTTTTGCCAAAGAAAGGATCATCTATAATGGCAGTATTAATGAATTTGGCCCTGGATGACAGTGATGACAGTGACACTTTTTAAGATTATCCTTACGATTCTGTATAGTTTGAATGCCCATGACTTGACAGGGGCGTGTTGGGCTGTTTTTGTAGCTGTCTGTAGTGACAACGTTTTAAGACGTTTTCATATCTAAATATTGGCTCCCACAGAACTGTTCATCATGTTTGCGTACATCAAAATCAGATAACTTTGTTTTGCAACATCAGGTATTTCAAAAACAAAAGTACTAGGGGAGGGACTGCTTTCAATGAATTTTCTCTAAAAGACCTAAACACAGAAAATCAAAGATTGGCGGGAATTTTAATTCAGCTGTATTTATTGAGCAAATTAATTGTTTATTGCAGGATGCCTTCTTTCATCAACATACCTTCATTACGAGCAATACAAACATGTGATGCAGGACGTATTTCACTTCTTGTGACTAGCTATGGTCTTGAAGAGTTTAAATAATGGAGATGTCTCAGTGACTTTTTAGGTGTGTTTTGGGGTAGATGCAGGCTGTGATGGGAAACGACAGAATTTTTGGTTAAACGACTCAGTCTGCAGCTACAGGGATAAGCTCAAAGCGATAGGGTTGGTTCTTTAATGATTTAATTATAGCTCGTTATTGTTTAGTTTGACTATCATTATAGGACCATTATGGAAAATGTATATATACTGAATTTTCAGTCAGTTATAATACACATGTGTTTCTATTAACGCTTCATTGTATGTTTGTTTAATTATTTAATATTCCCCAATACAGAACAAGAATTACGCATACTTCCCACCGTACAGGGAAAGGTTTTTTAAACCTCTTTGTTCGTGTTCTCATTTTATACCAATCAGATGTTACGTCACTATCAATAAAAAGTGGTCTTCCCTTAAAATTGTGAACTCCTACAAGCTTTTACATATCACCTTGTAACTAACACAGAATCCCTAAAGACGGATGAAATGGTCCGAGTAACACTTACCATTTAAAATTCTAAAATAAAAACGTAAATTGATTTCGAATATTTGAATTTCATTTTTATTTCAATCCCCAAATTTTCAAATTTCATAACAAGTTTAAAAGTTTTCGATTTATACTTTAAAAATTCAAATTTCCGAAAGCCTTTTAGGTATTTCTTACTAATTGTTAGTTCATTATTTACACACTGAATTGACGACGGATTTTCCCGTTATTTCCTGATTATGACGTGGAGCACACGGCGGGTGTGACCGGTCGGCAGGGGATGCATACTCCTCCATGGCACCTGATCACACATCTGATGTTTTGGAGGTCGATCGTGGTTGCTCTGCTCCTATTTTGTATTGTTTTATGGACTTTCGATCTTGAATGCTAGTACTGTTTGTTATCTCCATATGTTTCATTATAGAGTTTAGAATACTTAACTTGTTTTAGGAAACTTGAATTTTGAATATTTATGATAAAAATCTAAAAAGTTAACATTTCAAAATGTGATCAGAAATTTAGATTTTTGAGCTAAAAATATTAATTTCAATATACAATATATTTTTGAGAATTTTAGATTTAAGGTAGGATTCTTCTGTGGTTTCTCAGTAGATGAAATGTTCAATGTATATTTGCTTATATGTCTTATATATTTAGGTGAAAGAGATTTAAAAGACCATATTTTTCTTTCCTCATCACAATTGTACAACTTTAAATAGAAATGGTCAAATGTGTTTGAAAACTAGCAGGGACTATATTTTTGGCGGAATGGTGGCGTATGAAAATATCTTTTTTTCTGCCTCTCAAAATGTTATTAGATTTATGAATTTAGTTGTTATTTTCACACAATTAAAGTCTAGAAGAATTTTTCAAATGTTAGCTAAATCAATAATAAGGAACTAAAGTTTTAAAATATATCAAATAAATATGAATTTCCAACCAAACTACAATTATGTTAGCTTTAAAAAGTTTGGACTCTAAGTACAGATATGAGCCAAAAATCCATAGAAAGTGTTTTTACTCTCTTACTAAACGGTCAAAACTTTTTGTTTTTGTTTCATTTTGTATCTCTGTGTGACTGCTTTACCATATATGAAAATAAGAAAAAGTTAAATATAGGGCGCATGTAAAAATAACTTAAATATCCTAAAAATTTAAGAAAAACAGAGAAAATTCGGATTAGCCAAAATCCATTTTTGTTAAACTATTTGTGTCAATTTGATAATATCATCTTATAGATCCTATATGGTTATATCTTTTAATGCAAAAAGAAAAACATTTAATCTTTTGAAATAGAAGACCCTATATCATGATTGGATGCTGTTATTTTTATTTTTAATGTCAAGGGAAAAGGTTATGACCTTGACCTGACCTTGACTCTAATTTAAAACGGTCGAAACTAATCTAACAAATACCATCACTTAGTAATGTTGTCTTCTTTGTTCTGTGAAATTTTCATTAATTTTTAAATACAAGAAATAGAGTTTTGTATGAGAAGAATCCTACCTTAAAGATTTAAACTTGTGTATTAAAATTCTAAAACTTTAAATAGTGAATTTAGTTTTATGTTTACTTCACTTCATGTTCGTAAATATTGGACTGTAAAAATTTTTTTCTTATCCCGCCGTAAAAATCTGGATCAGCCTTTTAAGAAAGGTTTTGAATAATTCAAGAAACATGCAAAATCAGAATAAACGCAATACGAAATACAAATATAAAAAATATTGATTCAATAACACAACAGAATAAAATATTAATCAAATAATGACATACGATAACAATTCGTCAAATTTTGACATGTATACACTATGGATTTCTCTCATTGAATAAAGCTTTAGAGGCCTCTATCACTTCCTTCATAGTTCGTTCTGTGTGACTTTTTATAGTTTTCAGATGACTGTTCATCTTTCTCAGTTTGTGAATGTTCTCATTACACCTCTTCATGGCTTCCGGTCCCTCCGTTCCCGCCAAATCGGCTTTCGTCACTTCCTTTCGCATATTATCTTCGTCATCCAGAAGAATTTTGGCGGAATTTTCTACTTCCGGTGCTCTTTCCAAAATTTTCTGAATATTTTTGTTGAATGAATTAAATAGTTGTAAGCAGTCAAGGACTTGTTGCGGATTCGTTGTGCTGTTACGCATAATATCTTGGTTCTCATATACAATCACAACGCTGTATTTCCGTCTCTCCACCGTTAATTTACAATTTCCTGCAAAGACAATGTACAATAAACCTTGTAAGCAATTACAAAGTTACTTTTATACAACACGGGGCTCTGTTCTCTAGAGATATTGTCTGTGAAATATAATATTCGTCTTCAACCTTTTAGTAAATTAAGTTTTTCATATTCATGCAACCATTATTACGTCCCTTTAAAATGTACTCAAACAAAAACAACGTGTCCGTCTGTTTTCTGTGTGATTAATTATCATTAGCTACTCGATCGGGATTCACTTTATACTTTATTTTATGTTTATTTTGATAGGTTTACGTATTTAGAAGCATCAAATAAAAATTATCGGTCAATTCCGGGGTAAAGTACAGCGATGATACAAAACCACACCGTCAGGTATATGTATGAAAGTCACAATTCTTATATGGTTTCCGTCCAATTTAAAGAAAATATAAAGATTTATATTTTATATTCAACTTGCCAATAACAGTTCCAAATTTAAATAAAATGTATGAGGAAGAAATAGGTGGTTTGTTAACTAATGATTTGATAGGTTAACTAATAAAGTGATATGTTAACTAATGATTTGATAGGTTAACTAATAAATTGATAGGTTAACTAATAAGGTGATAGGTTAACTAACAATTTGATAGGTTAACTAATAATTTGATACGTTTTATAATTTGATACGTTAACTAATAAGGTGATAGGTTAACTTATAATTTAATAGGTTAACTGAAAAAGTGACATGTTAACTAATAAAGTGATAGGTTTACTAATAAGGTTAACTAATAATTTGATACATTAACTAATAAGGTGATAGGTTAACCGAAAAAGTGATATGTTAACTAATAAAGTGATAGGTTCTCTAATAAGGTGATAGGTTAACTAATAAGGTGATAAGTTAACTGATAACATAAAATTGCAAATTTAAACTGAATTTAGAAAAAAAAGGTTTCTCGTATTATCGTATATTTAAACAGCTTTGTGTCCATAAACTTTTACTAAAATCACAACTCAGCCATGGTATGTGCGTATCAAATCCACCTTTTCTTTATAATGAGAGGAAATGCTTTTTTTCTTGTTAAAAGTCGTGGCAAATTAAAGGTACTTTGGACTTTTTTTTTTTACCAAATGTACATCCCATAATTTTCCGGGAGTACTTTTTGTATAGTTTTAATCTCTAAAATTAATATATTCGCCAAACCCTCTGTTTAATGCTTTAACTTTCCACAAATTTGATACGGTGTTATCTTTTAATGTTTACTTTAATTTTATAATTTGTGACAACAAACACGGTATCAGAAACTTAAATCTTATAATCTGATTTGCTTCGTGTTAAAAACTAAACGGAGGGAAGGTATTAGCATAAGAGTCGTGATATTTGTGAACGATAAAAATGTACTGTTTTGTCTTTAAATTCATATTTATTTAATATTGTGCAATTTTTTTTTTAAATGTAAGAATAACATTTATCTAATTTCCTTTCCTATTTTTGGTACAAGCAGTAAATAAAGCAGAGAACAGCTCATTGAAATGCTATATAGAAAACAATTATTATATAAAACATTTATACAGATTTGTGCCATATTTATGGTATGTTTGCTGACCTTTCGGACGCAAGCAAAAACCTTTGCCATTTTTAATATATAGCTTAGATATATTGGCTCTTCAGAGAAAAATAATTGACTTTTTATGCACATTCGTTATATTTTTACAGTTATTCAACAGTTTAAATTTTTTTTTTATTAAATTGTGTCAAACGATGTACATTTTGGTGTTCATAAAGTATTGAAAATGCATATACAGTACAGGCAACGCGGATCCCGTATTTCCCGCGCCCCGTCGCGGTATAATCACAACGCGGTATTTGGCCAGGTGAGACAGGTAAACCGCGTTCCCTCCGCGGGAATTTCATCACCTACCTGTCCCCGCCGTGGTTAAATCATCGATCGATTATTGACGATAAGTATCGTAAACAAACGGGAGTTATCTCCCCGAATCGTAATTTGCGAAGTTTTCAATGTAGCAAAAAAATAACGACACTGTATGTTTATAAAACAAGTATTTTTTTTTATTTTGATATGATGAATAGAAATTAAACTAAGAAAAAATATATTTATTTTTGTTTCTAAAATTATATATCAATATTTGAATTAGAATTTCAAATTTTTTATTCAATTGGTTAATTTTTTGGGTTATTGAAAGTCTAACTAGAACAAAATTAAATAATAGAAATATAAGCCAAGGGTTTTTTTTTTTAAAATTTATTCATATTACATGCGAACTTTAATAATGCTGAACTCAGACTGTGTGAGTTTCGATAAACGATTTTCAGCATTCATTCGAAAAAAAAATAAGCACTTCTCCAATTAATCTTCAAAAAAACCAGAAGTCTCTGTCGAGACTGAAGCTCTACTGGTTTGAACTTATAGCAAAGGAAGAGAAAAGTACTGAAGCAGCTGGGATTTGAAACTTTACAACAGCAATAAATAGAATAATGCTCATTGATAAAGTCTCTTTATTTTCTTAGTGTAGTCTACTTGTGTGCCAAGTTATATTGAAATCAGACCAAAACTGTAGGAGGAGTAGCATTTTGAAAGAATTTCACAAAAATTTCTATTTTTAGTCACCACCGTTCATCGAAATCAAAAGCCGATACACAGATTTATGTATCTTAGTGTAGTCTACTTGTGTGCCAAGTTATATTGAAATTAGACCAAAACTGTAGGAGGAGTAGCATTTTGAAAAATTGTTTACAGACAGACGGACGGACTCCGGACGCATTACTATCTCTGACCAGTAGAGCTAAAAAATCACATCCTCATATTGTTTATATTCCATACATGCCAACTTTCCCGATTTAGGCGGGATCCTCCCAATTTTACCCTTTCATCCCGCCTTCCCGATCGGGACAGAAAAATTGCCCCAATTTCCCGATTTGACACAAATTACCCTAAAATTTCCGATTTTCAAAGTTTCCCTACCGCCGAATTTTGTCAATTGGGATAAGAATATCAGACTTGTTTATTCAGTGCACACAGATAAGTTTCAGTGTTTATTTAACCCTATTAATTAGCCACAGGAAATCACTTCACGCTTGAACGCACGCACTGACACAGCTGTCCAGGTAACCTATAGCCTTGAGCAGTTAAAAGGTAACGTTATGCAAAATGAAATAAATGTTAGTTATTTTATTAAAATCAAAAATTAAAAACAGTAAAATGATTATCAAACAATAAAATTGAACTCCAAAGAGATCGTTTTTTGAAAACGAAAGTAGAAAACTACAAAGCATAACTGCTGAATTTATCTTCTTATATTGAAAAAAATTTGTGAATTGCCGGTTAAAATAAATTTGAAAATATTTAGAATGAAAGAATTAAGTCTCATGTCAAAAAGAATTTCTTTTCCTTTCCTTCTTCCAAAGGACTATGTTGAACATTGCATTTCTTTTTTTACATGAGAAGGAATATTATTAAATACCCACATGGCACTGTCATTAAGCCTACCAAAGTTCATATTCATGACTGTCACAAATTTAATATTTCTTTTGGATAAGTGTATTGGTAAATTGATGATTTATTTCTTTTGTTTGTGACATCATAAATAAGATTTAGCATGCATTGTAAATGTACATACAAGAAACAAATTTTCACATCTCACACACAAAAAATAATTGCATTATGATTTCTCAAAATTTCTTTTAATTCAATATCTATAATTAGAAAATTCTAATTGTTAAAAATATAGATAAAGAATCTTGAAAATGTTTCCTAGAAACTTTACAGCATCAAAACCTCAAGTATTCTTAACCATGTTAACCTTTAAAAAAAAAAGGAATTAAGATTTGTACAATTTTAAGATATGATATATTATAAAAAAGAGGGTAATTTTTCACGACAAATTGTCGCGAATTTAAAGCTTTGAAAATTGTCGTCACGCACAAAATCCCCCATGGGAATTTTCAAAAGTTGGCATGTGTGATATTCTTTTCCAAAATCTAGAACACTTGATTTAATTAATTTCCCTTTATTGTATAAACGTGCAGACATTTTTTTAAGTGTCAAATTACCGGAAAACATTCGATGGCGAGAGTTTGCAGTTACATGTAGTGGGCACGTAAACTTAAAATTACTTTATGCAAGATATCGAGAAAAAATTATTTTCTTTTTTTTTCTCATTGTTTATGTTCTGTTCCCAAATTTAGAACACTTTTCTTTAATTTGCACGTCCTACTGTGTATTCTAACGTGCGGTGACAAGGTTTCGCGCGTGTTATAGAGATTTGAACGTCATGGATTTCATAAAGAAAATTACACTGAATGTAAATATTGAAATTTTTTTTAGGTCACCTGAGTCACTCAGGTGACCTGTTGCTATCCGTTTTCGTCCGTCGTGTCTTTACATTTGAACATTTTCAGCTTCTTCTCTGAACCACTGAACCAATTTCAACCAAATTTGGTATACAGCATCTATAGGTCAAAGGGGAACATAAATTGTTAATTTTATTGTCCCCACCCCCCTGGGGCCTGAAGGGTGGGGCCAAAACCACTAAAATTATTCCAATCTTAAAAATCTTCTTCTTTACTCCTGGACATCAAGCAGGCAAACTGTTGGCATGAATGTAATGAGCATTGAGTTTTTGACCAAAATTGTGAAATTCATGGCCCCAGGGTCAGGGGTTCTAGTGCTAGGGCGGGGCTATAAAGAGTATATAGTGAAAATGCATTAATTCTTTAAAAATCTTCTTCTCTGCTTCTTGGTATTAAATAAACAAACTAAGTACATAGTTAGTATTTTATGATAAAATTTTGAAATATGTGGCCCCAGGGTCAGTGGTTCCTTTGGGATGAGGTAAAAAAAACTGGTTATAAAGTGGAAGTGCATTTTCTCCTTGTTAATCTGATCTACCTTTGGCCTTTGGGTATTAAGTAAATAGAGTAAGCATGTTCAGTTTATAACTATGATATACAATGGTGCCTCTTTCAAAATTGTGAATTGTGAGTTTCATGGCCTCTGGTTTAAAACACGAACCAATTCAATTGTTTCAAAGTTGTTATACAATACTCAGGTGATCTATACGGCCTGTGGGCCTCTATTTTTGCATTACTATTGTCAGTTTGTTTGGTATCTTTCTTTCCTTCATTAGAAGAAGTACACAGTTATTTTTTATCACTACCGAGTGCTGTATGGCGAAAGTCAGTCTACATCACTGATTACAATGAACAGTGACCAAGTGATCGGCTCTAAGTATAGGGGACCTCAGATATAGCAAAAGTCCAGTCAAATATGGCAGACACATTCCTTTTCATCTTGTGGGACGGAGCAGATCAAATACCTTTGGTTTGGGAAGATGCTTCCTTTTACGAATCGTGTTCAGCTGTAATTTCAGTCATTATGCGTCTTTTCGCATAATTCCAAGATTCCAAGTGTTCCTTCGTTCTTTCCTAACATTTTCGTTCATTGACCGTCTTCGTGGATGCTGATTGGTTGAAAATAAAGTTTTAAGGTTTTTTGCACCACACGAGCATGACAGATTTGAGAATCCGCCGTGCAATCGAATTACAGTAGGCGTTGCTGATAACTGCACTTCTCTGACGATTTGATACATTTATACTCTCATGTACCATGTTGTATGGTTTGAGCGTCTACAGCTGAAACTAGTGCCCATTACCAAAAAATCTAATTAGAGGTTTTCAACTCTCAATAGCCCTTATTATGTAGTTTTTGATGTTCACCTCCAATTTAGAAAGAGTATATAGAGGTCCCTAACGTTTATGGCTGTAGAGTTTCTCTTTGAATAAGAACGCAAATAATAAAATATATTGATAACTAGAAGTATTTTGTGATTACTGCAGTATTTGATTTAACTCCGCCCATCTAACAGTCAGCTTTGACAAGATTGGCAAATAAGTGAGGGCATTGCTCACAAACCAAAAAGAAACACCTCAATGAAATACACTGCTGTAGTCAGATTATGCTTATTACACCTTTGTGTAAGTATCTACTTACACACCATACAGGTATGTCATCAGTCGCACTGTAGTCACATTATACTTACCACACCTCTGAGTTAGTATCTGCATACACCTTGAAAGCACAGGTATGCCATCTGTTTCCACAGTGAAATGGGATTTGAAGTTGTTTAAGCTTTCTCTCATATTCTGAAACTGCCGGAATATTTCATCAAATACTTTTCCCTGATCCTGTGATTATATGAAAGAAAATTAAATTAACTTCGAATCGGAACAACTGTCATTGGATGAGAAAGCAGCTAAGTGAACTTATCAAATTATCAAATAAACAAGAATAGATATGGGTTACCCCATATCCAAAGATATTCGACTTTTAGATTTAATATGTTTAACAGTGTTTATAATGACGTTAATAAAAAAAAAACCGCACTGTCTAATAATGGAACTGTTGTAAATTTCGTGAGTCCATAGCATTACGGTCACCCAGTTTCCTAACAAACAGTACACATAGGCCTACATGTACCTGTGTCCGCAAGACCAACGTTAGCCTTGGTCTACACACGTGCGATGGAGCTGTCAAACGCATCCAGCGAGCTCGGAGAAACACGTTTTGTTTTGCCGAGAAGTTACGATGGCAGACAAAACTTTTCTTTTCTTAATTAGATCATATGAATACGAATTCTGATTAATAAAAATTATACAATCCCTGTTGAACTATATATAGTTTGTTCTAACATTTGCATCTGCAACAACTTGTGTTTAAAATGACCGGGTTAGGAAAATCAGGACCGGGTCGGAAAATTCTAAACTGAAAACCTTTTTTGTTTTGAAAATTACTGAAATATACTAATGTATTCGTCGCAGAAATTACTTACATTATTCAAGTTCTATATAAAATGGTATGCTGAACTTCAACACGAACCCGAATCTCCAACCCAGTTCTCGTTTTGCCACACATACCCTACAGTTTACAAAGAGTACACACGAGCAGAATCCGGCCAGGGATTGAAAATTCCGTCATTTAATAATACACACACACAGAATGATTAATTTTTTCTTTAAGAAGAAATTGTATGATAATTAACGGACTATAAACATGTACTTAATACAATTGTTGATATAGTATTATCAATTCATCGGTGAAAAGATATGAATCGAAGAATGACCTAAATATTCTCTGTTATCAAACATGTAAAAAAAA
>PRKT01000002.1:278932-303914 GCA_003671525.1 Saccostrea glomerata | reverse complement strand
GAAATCAAAAACCGATACACAGAATTATGTATCTTAGGGTATTCTACTTGTGTGCCAAGTTATACTGAAATCAGACCAAAACTGTAGGAGGAGTAGCATTTTGAAAGAATTTCACAGAAATTTCTATTTTTAGTAACCACGGCAACACCGTTCAACGAAATCAAAAACTGATAAATAGAATTATGTATCTTAGTGTAGTGTACTTGTGTGCCAAGTTTTATTGAAATTGGACCAAAACTGTAGGAGGAGTAGCATTTTGAAAAATTGTTTACAGACAGACGGACGGACGCCGGACGCATTACTATCGCATAAGCTCTTCTGGTCTCTGACCAGTAGAGCTAAAAATGTTCTTACGAACAAAATACAAAGATAAGAAACTATGAAAGATGTTACGAGCGTTTTGAATTTGTTGTTAACTGAAAAAAAAATGTGTAATAAAATGTATACGTTGTTATATAGTGTCAAGTTCAGAACACCAGCTTTTCAAGGGTAAAGAAAACGAGCAGCATCTCTTATGCATTTAAATGGACAAAACTTTGTTTACGTTCGTGATCACGTGTTCGGCCAGGGAATCCACCTGGCAATTGTACTCACCGATAGTACAACAACGGAATTAATACAGACGCAAATCGCTTTTGCAGTATGACTTTCAGAAACCTAGACTTCCACCGTTCATTTAACAAATAAATTGTTTGTCATTATGAGCGATGAAAATAATATTTTTAAAAATGCGTAAAATTCTTGTAGTATTCGTAGTAACCCATAATGCAATACTCATTCAGCTGATTGGTTAGTTAAAATCATGCTGGTGCCTCATTTGCTAATCTGACACCAAAAAATATAGTCCCGGTTCCCATGCAAAAATATTTGTCCAAAATTTTAATTCATGACTGCAGAAAATTGTATTATAGAGAATACTTATTTAAGTTTGAATGAATGTAAGAGAGATCGATTGATTTAAGAACATTTCTACAGACATTATCAGCTGATTCTACGGTGGTGAAAACTGAAACGCAACATAAATTTTCTGTTTACCCATACCTCCACGCGCTAGTCACTTCCTAGCCACATTTCCGTGAATAATTTACCCTATCTCGCTGAAGTCTCGCTAACTCTCTCCAGAGCCACTGCCAGACCTACTCTGAACTCATCGGGTTTTATAATTTGCAGAGCACCGAAAAAAAAATGTCCGAGCACATTAGTAGGGTTGGAAAGGAAGAGAATACTGTAAAGAAGCCATCTAATTATATTAAACCAGCCACGTATGACGGAATGATTGGGTCATAGCATGATTATAAATCACACTTTGAGGCTTGCTCTTCATTGAATGGTTGGAGTGTTAAAGGGAACAAGCACAGCGAGTGCTTAGGAATTTGAGAAGAGATGATGGAAGGAACTACGATGAACTGATTAAGGCGCTTGAAGATCGTTTTGCCCTTGCAGACCAGACAGAACTATACAGAGTTCAACTACGAGAGCGTACACAGAAAACGACTTGAGACACTTCAGAATTAGGACAGTCAATCCGGAGGCTAACACATCTCGCCTTTCTACGGCACCAAACGACGTTCAGGAGACTTTATCGAAGGAACAGTTTATCGTCGATGCTTTAGTTGATGCAGACATACGCCTTAGAATCAAACAAGCTAGACCCGAGAGCTTGAATGACGCTATAAAGTCAGCTGTTGAATTGAAAGCCTTAGTCAGAGCTGATTCTAGAAGAGCTGAATACAAATCGCATTTGCGCGTAGCTTCAGGTACAGCTTACGATAGTACTGAGTTAAAGTCCCAGATAAATGTCAATGAGCTGACCAAAACTCTTACATGTAATGATTTGCAGAGTTCTGTTATCGAACTTAAGGCAGAAATGCGTGAAATAAAGAGTAAGCCACCTAGCTCAATGAAATAGGTAGATCGTAATGACAAGAAGCGACAGTAACCCCTAAGAACAATAAAGTGCTACAATTGTTGTAAATAAGGAAACATAAGCAAACATCGTCCATCTAACCGGTTAAATGTAACGACAAGGCAGTATGGCAAAGACTCTTTAGCACAGACTGTTAGAACACAACGTAAGCTGCAACCAATTTCTTACAATAGACCAAGTGAGGCTGGAATGTATCTCTCAACTAAAGTAGAAGATGTAGACACAAAATTGTTGATCGATACGGGAGCGACCGTTACACTCATTGCAAAGAGAGCCTTCGGTGAGATTCAAAAATCTCATCAAAATCTTGTTTTGGATAGAATGCACCAAGACATTATGTTTGCTGAAGGTAAACCTCTAAAACTTTTTAGCAAAGTAACTTAAATTTGGCCATTGGCTCGAGTAACTTTGTGAGAACAGTGGTGGTCGCTGATATAACAGTGGATGGAATGCTAAGTCTGGATTTTATGAATGAACAAAATTGTACGTTGGACGTCGCCAAGAAAGTAATGTCAATAAATGGTGAACATTATTCTTTACTACTTCAAGGTATGCTAGGATGTTATCGGGTGGTGGGTTCAGAATCGTTCACTCTACCATCAAGAAGTAAAATGATTGCAAGCTGTGATGTATGCGTACCAGAGGGCAAGAACCTTCCAAGTGGATATGGTGTTGCAGAGCCAAGGAATTGTTTGATAGATTCAAAGAACGGTTTAGTTGGCAGAACTCTGGTCAGCAATCATAATGAGCGTTTTCTTGTCGTACTCGGGTTTTAACCCGGGATACGAAACTCTTGATGCGCACACAGAGTTATACGAGAATGACTTTACTTGACTTGTGAGACTCTCCAAAATGGAGGAAGTTATCAAAGCACACTGGTACGGAGATTTATTTATTGTGGATGACACGGACATTTAATTTTTCCTTGCGATAGAGCAGACCTGGATCACAATTCTCCTAAATTTAGAGCGGCGTAATTTTATTCCAAGACTTGGAGGCTTTCCGAAAATATTGTGCCGCAGTTTGATAGCAAACAATTTTTAAGACATTTCAGAGTGAGCCCAGAAATTTTTGATACAATAATGAACTCAATTGTACATTCCCTCACAGATGATAACGAATGGCCCGGTGGATCAGAGCCTACACTGCCTAACAAAAATCTTTTAGTGATTCTGTGGTACATGGCAAATCAGGAAACAAGAAGAGAAGTTAGCAATACATTTGCAATAGGAACTACAACTGTTCATGAAATTGTAATGGAAGCAATAAACGAAAACTTAGGTAATGTAAGTAAATATTTGTGGATAAGATTATTTTAATAATTTAAAATAAAGATAATTTTCAATCCTCTTAATTATAAAATTATCAGTAAAGGTTTTCATCCATGCATGTTCTAAATATTTTAGTTGATAAACTGGCCAGATGCTAATACACAGCAAGCTTTATCAAGACAATTTCAACTCCAGTCCGGGCTACGTGGTATTATCGGCTCTTTGGATGGAACACATGTTAGGTTAGCTTCAGCTCTTGGTGGAGACAAGGATTATTTTAACAGAAAAAATTTCCCTTCAATTCAGTTACAGGTAATATATTTATTTACTGTGAGTTGACATCATGTTAACTATTTTTTTTCCATTTAATAAACCTGGTAATTACTGTAAACTGTATGAAACTTACCTTTATTTTCTTATTTTTTGTGTAGAATAAACCATTAATTAAATGATTTTTTTTAAATGAATAGTTTGTTTCAGACTGTGACATTTGATAAGAGATGCGTACACGGGCTGGCCTGGTTGCACCCACGATGTACGCGTCCTCAGAAATTCCTCTTTGTTTGACAAAGCCGAAAACGGACAATGTGTTGTGCGTGGAAATTTTATTATTGCAGACAGTGCCTATCCATTGAGGAATTGGTTGATCACACCTTTCCGAGATAATGGAAGACTTAACGCACAGCAACCCAGATTTAATCAGATGTTGTCCTCGGCCAGACAAATGTTGAACGGGTATATGGACACTTAAAACGAAGGTTTCGGAGACTTCGAGAATTAACTGTTCGAAAGCTATCTCGTATAGTTTCACTGATTATTTCAGGATGCATTTTGCACAATTTATGTGTTTTGCATCATGATGATATTGAAGCCTTCGTAGACAATGATGACGATGGGCATACTAATGCCTACCCCAGCATTTTTGTTGATGGAAGGGATGGTGCCTTTTTCAGACAACAGTTACTTAACACATTGCCATTGTAACTGATTTCATTGACACTGATTTTAAAGTGATTATGATTTTTCTACAGTATATTGCACACAAATATATATTCAAGATATTAAATAAAAGATTTCTGAAATGTTGTCAATCTTTTATTCCCTTTTTGTGAAAGAACAAAACAAATATAGAGAAAAAATTGTCAACAATACAATGCACATTTAAACAAAATAAGAGGCCCAGGGTATAATTTTGTTTACTAAGACATGTCTTTATAACATAAGTTTGATTTGTTGAGCCCCATTCAAATGTATTTTCACTTGAAAAATTGGTTAAGACTTCTTTCCACAGCAACAATAGTTTGAAATGTCATCATATTTGAATTAAAAAAGTTATAAAAACCACTGCAAAAATTAAAATAAATGAAATCAATGGTGTTGATTTCACCACAATTTATGCAAAGTTAAAACTGTACAAAACCATGAATTCGTTGATTCAAATAAAAACATACACACTGTAGTACATTGAGATAATTATTTGTCCAAAGACTTCTCCATTAGCTCCAGCATTTTGTCTTCATGATGTGTTTTCATGGAGTTTATAAGTTCCTTGTTTTGTTCTTGGATATCCTCAATTAATTTGGTGCTATCGGATATCTTGCGTTTGGTAGATTTTAATTTCATAGTTTTAGTACGAGTTGTGGATTTGGAATCTGTGTCACTTGCTTATGTTGATTGCTTTTCTTCTTCAGGAACTATGTCTTCATCCTTGTCCAATGCTCTGTCGATTTTCTCCAGGGCGTCCTGTGTCAAATGAAACGGCTACCTTTGTGGAGACCTTATTGCCATAAACCTCGCTGAACTGATTTAAATATTTCCAGGAATGTTTTTTATTGCCAGTTTTGTTTTTTTCATCATTTATTTCCTTGTGTTTCTTTTTCATTTATTGATCAATTGTGTTTTTGAAACTTGTATATTATTTTTTTCATTTCACTTGCTATTTCTCCCCATGATGAGTCATGAGATTTTGTGCCTGTAAACTTATCCTCCCTCTGAAGCCTCAAATCAATTAAACATTTTTCTTCATTCTCCGTCCACACATGCATTGTGCTCTGTAAGTAAATTAAGTTTTTCAGTAAGAAGACTGTGAAACTCGTGACAGGTCAAAACGATGTCATTAGATACTCTCACTCTGATTTCAGAACAATTTAAATCAACATCTTTTTCAGATCTAGACTGACTAGAGAATGAATTTGTGAAAATTGAAGAGAAGCACTTTGTACTGGCACATGCCGACATTAAGAAAAAGTCAAGATTTTTGTCAGGAATGATTTTCAATAAATTTCCAGTGTACCTGAGATTCGGAGCTGGAAGTTGAGACAATGGAGGATGTAGAACGGCCAGATGCAAATTCCGGTGAATCCGAAAGGGAGATCTCAAATCCATGGGGAGAAGTTGATTCCCCAGAAGTTGATGCACGCATTGCCTCCCTAATGGCCCTTTTTGTCTCCGGATCTGTGTATGAAAATGATGTTATTCATAATCATATTTAAAAAAAAAATTAATAATTTTTTTTTTCTAAACAGTTTTCCAATGACTCAAGAAATTTAGTCCTGCATAGATATTTTATTGATCTTTTTACTTTTGATTTTTCAACAAGTAAGTTTTCCAATAAAATAATCTTTCAGTAAAATAATCAATAAAATTAATGACTATGTTTCTTCAGCCGCATAATATCTGTTACTGATTGAGATATATATTTATGAAATAATATTTAAATTGTATACATACCACCTTCTTCTGACAGAAAAATTGCAGCCAAAATCTCGTCCAAAAAACAGTATTGCCCGTCTAAATGTATTTGTACCCTAAAAATGAATATAAACAAGATCTACATTTAGATTTATTAGTTATAGAACTCGCATGTTTCTTGCCCAGATCTTCATGCATTTAATACAGAAAAATTATATTCAACCTTTTCATTAACGTTTTAAATCGTTTTTATGCGACAGCTCTATTCATCAGTCCAAAAATCTGACGTTTTCCTGGAGTTTTTCCGATTCTATATTTTACATGCCAGGAAAACATTAGATTTGTAGCTATTATAACCTGTAGTCCGAAAAATCTTAAATTTTCCTGACATTCAAAATATCAAACTCGTAAAGAAGCAATGAAAACGTCAGATTTTTCAGACAACAATTTGTAATAACTAAATATCAGGGTACGAGACGGTAATTGCGTTGCCGATTGTTTTTTAAATATACATTTATATTTATAATGATATTGCAGTTCTGTATTATGTTTTAAAAATCCCTTGGCGGATTCGAAATATAAGAAAAAAGATATTACTCACATGTGCTCATTACCGCCTGACGCCATCTTTACTTTCTCAAACCCAGCATCGTGTGAGAGTTGAACTCGATTTAATTCCGCGTTCAAACTCTCGCTGTTTACGTTGAAATCTAATAAGGTTCAAGTACGAGTTATGAGTCTTTCGACCGAGGCACAGGCGATTTACAAGGGAACTAATATGGGACATCTTAGCCCAGTGGTAAAGATACCGTATTAGAAGGAGAAAATAAAGATAGCAGTTTTAAGAGACATTTGTCAAAAGAGCTGCAGGTCTTAAGTGAAAAGTCAAAGACTTGCTTAAACAGAAGCCTGATGTAGATAAACTATTATCCATATATGCTTAACTGTTTGCTGGTTCAGATGATGGACTTGTTGATGTTGTTAAGCACAGTATTTACAGCGGAGACGAACGCCCAATAAAACAGCCACCAAGACACCAGTACACTTGATATGCTTGAGAGGAACGTAATTGAACCTTCGTCTAGACCCTGGGCCTCGGGTATCGTACTAGTTAAGAAAAAAGATGGATCAACTCGATTTTGTATAGATTATAGGCGATTAAATGCGGTTACTTTGAAAGAGGCTTACCCTCTTCCGAGGATCGACGACATGTTAGATAGTCTAAGTGGTGCTTCGTGGTTCTCGACTTGGCTATGGGATACTGGCAAGTGGAAATGGAGGCCAGTGACAAAATAAAGACTGCTTTTGCCACCAGAAAAGGATTGTATAAATCTAAAGTGATACCCTTCGGCTTGTGCAATGCCGGAGCGACATTGAAAAGATTGATGTAGACAGTCCTTGCAGGGTTGAATTGGGAAATATTTTTGATTTACTTGGACGATATCATCGTCATTAGTAAGACATTTGAGGGCATGGTAGAGAACCTATGCAAATTGTTCGACCGATGGCCATTGCAGGGTTAAAATTAAAGACCAAAAAGTGTTCTTTGTTTTGCAAACCTGTAGAATATCTCGGACACATACTTTCCGAGAAGGATATTACTACTAAACACTAATTGAAGAAAGATTGAAGCGATTAGGGATATAACAGTGCCAGCCAATGTGAGTGAGCTACGTTCATTTTTGGGTATATGTAGCTACTAAAGGAAGTTTGTGAAAGACTTTGCGAGTATAGCAAAACCCCTTCACAAACAGACAGAGAAAAGCAAATCCTTCGTGTGGAGTGAGGATTGTCAAAGATCTTTCGAAAACTTAAAAGCTGCACTGACAAGTGCCCCCATCCTTGCCCATCCTGACTTTACGAGGGCCGTTCAAAAATTACGCGGACTTGTTGCACAGAAAAAATATTTGACGACATAATCGGGCAAAATGTCACATATAATATAAAAGAATCTTTACTTATATGGTTTTTTAAATTTCATATCAAAATGATGTAAATTGGTATCAATTTTAGCAAAATCGTCGACGTCACAGGCATAATAAAAAATATGTGACTGAGTTTTCATTTTCTCAAGTGCACCTTTACAGTTTGAATTACCTTATCCACTCAACATCCAAACACCATTTCTTGTCAAGCTTAAAATCTATTAAACAAGTTAAGAATATTCTTTTTTGTTTTAAAACCAAAAAATGCTGGTATTTATGAAAAATAGTGTGATATTGATGACTCTCTTCTTTACAAATAAAGTTTTCGTCGATAATCTTTCCGTCCTCCCATATAGCCTTTTTACAGAGGTCTAACGGTCTAAAATTTCCATTTGCTATTTGTGGACGAATGACACGAATACCCTTGTTTACTTCATGTTTTATTATGCATATTTTGAATCAATCTCAATCATTTCACATAAATAAAAGTTTGGTGTGCCGTCAATTCAGGAGACGTCATTTTCACGGGAATCGCATCGGAGAAAAATCACTATATTTCTGTTAGTACTTCAAATATCACGTCAGAAATCTAAATACCTATTAATAGAACAATTTTAATTTTAAGAAAAATTATCGCGAATTATATAAAATTAATGAGTTAAATTTTGGAATCCGCATGCTTTTGCTTCAATTTTTTTTTTTCAAACAGTAGTTTTGCCCCAAATTTATTGGAATCTTTAAAATACATATTTCTGTGAAATTTCATAACTATATGACGTCTGTAAGAGTAGATAATAGCACAGTCCGCGTAATTTTTGAACGTCCCTCGTAGTAAGCCGTTCGTACTGAACATGGACGCAAGTAAGTTTGCAATAGGAGCAGTATTGCCGCAAGTGCATGATGGTAAAGAACGATTGATTGCCTATGCCAGTAAGTCATTTACAAAGTTCGAAAGCAATACTGCGTGACGAGAAAAGAGTTGCTGGCGGCAGTATATTTTACTAAGTATTTTAAACATTACCTCTACGGACGTAGATTTGTTTTGCGCACGAACCATAGCTCGCTGAGATGGCTGACCAACTTTAAAAATCCATAGGGTCGGCTTGCTCGCTGGCTTGAAGTGCTGTCCACGTATGACAGAGATCCAACATCGACCAGGCAAGCTACACCAAAACGCCGACGCGCTTAGTCGTCTTCCTTGTAAGCATTGTGGATTCAAAGTAGACTGGGATAAAGAAGAACCCAAAGTAAGAACTGCAACAGTCGACGTCCAGTTATTCAAGATACTTATCTCAATAGGGTTCAAAGTTAAGACAAAGAAATTGTTCTTGTGAGACATTGGATGGATAAGGAAAAGAAACCATCGTTTCGAGATGTGGCCAGTCAGAGTGCATTTCTACGTTCTCTATGGTCACAGCAAAGTTTACTAACCTTTCAGGACAATTCACTATATCGGAGAACCAAAGACCAAGAGACAAAGACGGAAAAGCTCCAGATAAAAGGCATGTTCTAAAGGAATACCACGACAAGCGTACTGCAGGTCATTTAGGCATAAACAAAACTATTGAAAAGATACGAAGTCAGCTTTATTGGCCAGGCCTTAACAAAGATGTTCGTCGATAAATGGATGCAAATTGTTCAGAATGGATTCCCTAGGATAGATTAGCAACAGATATTATGGGGAACTGCCATCAACAGAATCTGGAAACAGATACATACTGGTAGTTTAAGATTATTTTACTCACTTGACTGAATGTTTTCCGATGCCAAATATGGAATAAAAAACTGTGGCAAAGATTCTAGTTGAACAGGTCATCACTTACTAGATTAGGGGTACCCTATACAATACATTCAGACCAAGACCGTCAATACGAAAGTGATTTGTTCCATTCGGTTGACGAGCTATTGCAGATAAAAAGACACACCACACCTTACCATCCAAAGTCAGATGGTACGGTGGAAAGGTTAAATCGAACCCTTGAAGCCATGTTAAGTTCCTGCGTAAATAAAAATCATTCAGATTGGGACGAACAGTTACCGTATGTCATGATGGCGTATAGATCAGCAGAGCATGACACAACTGGTTTCTCTCCGAACGACCTTATGCTTGGTGCAGAAGCGACACCACCTCTAGACCTCATATACGAAATGGAGGTAAATCGGAAGCCAATCCCACAAAATAGATGGACCTGGTTGCTTCAAGAGAGACTGGAAGAAGCACACTGTATTGTGAGGGAAAATACTAAACGGGAAATGATGTGTCAAAAACGCTACCATGACAAAAAGTTACGGTGGCAGAGATTCTCCCCAAGAGACCTAGTTTACGTATTCTTTCCTCGCAGGCGTATGGGTACTTCGCCAAAGCTAAAAAGGGAAGGACCTTTCGAAGTTTTAGAAAAATGTTCAGAATTTACGCTCAAAGTATCTTGTGGTGGTAAAGGATCGTCACAGGTGATACATGTAAACAGAATGAGGTTGGTTAAACCGCAGATTCTGTCTGGTGAGGTAGAACTAAGTGATTCTGGTGATGTCAACCAGAATGAGTCTCATGTTAAAACAAGATGAGTTTGAAGAGTTAGGCTTTGATAGAGAGTCTGTTAATGATCCAGTGATCGATCAGAAGCCCCAAAGATCTAGTAGAAGCAGACGGACTCCTGCTTATTTATAAGGTTATGTAGTTGATCTTTGCTAGACAGGTTATTTATGTTGCTTTATTTTTTCATATTAAAGATGACAAAGATTCGAAGAGCATTTAAATAGAGCTTTAACCCATTTTTTGTTTGTTGTAGATTATAGTTATGCCTAATACAAAGTTCACCAAAGCTAAACAGCCTTACTGTCTTTTTTGTGACAAAGCCATTGATGAGCCATGGCAGGACCATGTTAATCTAGCTCAGGGTAGAGATTTAAATGTGTAATATGTGGAGCCAGGTTCATGGAGAACAGCTACCTTGTGAAACACATGATAGATCATAACTAGATATCATTGAGATGGTGGCCATCTCAAAGGGCCCCGCTTTCAAGGATGAACATGAAAATGTAAGGTAGTTTAAAAGGTTTATTTTGAAGAGCAACATTTGTGTACTACAGTAAAAGTCGTTTCGTACGACTTCACGGATACTGCAAATTTACAGATATATATTGAAGTATCTTGTTTTCCCAGCTATATAAATTTAAAGAATTTCTTATACATTTATTACGAATTACGGATATAGTGAAGTTATTTCATAGGTCTCAGTGACTTTTTTATAACTGAGATTTACTGTATTAAGGAATGTGTTGTTGAGTCTAAAGGGGATAAAATGAAAGTACTCTCTGAAAAAATAATGAATTACAAATGGTATTTGTATGATGAAATGAAATATAAATATATATGAAAATATGCACTTACATGATGAAATTTGATATTTAATGGTGAAAATCGAAGAAAACTTGTACGTGATCACTGTATGGAGTTGCTATGCATGCAAGATTCACATCTGTAATAAGATTGTTAGCCCAGACGTGGTCCAAGAGAGCACCTTGTAAATGAGTAGGTTGTTTTACAAACTGGGTAAAGGAATGTTGCTTCATAATGTTTGTAAGTTTCACCATATTTGATGAAAGATCAAGAAAATTCATGTTGAAGTCTCCTCCAATCACCGTGGGTAGAGATAGGTCAATGTTGGAAAGCAAATTCTGAAGGCAATGTATGAAGTCTGGGATTAAAGACGATGGAGGTCTGTATATAGCAATTACCTGCAATGCCTTAGATTCTTGAACAGTACACTTTATGGCACACATTTCACATGCTTGACTGGGTTGTGGTGTTGTAAGTGGAGAAAGATGAATATGATCTTTCGTTAGGATGGAAATGCCACCACCTACACCTGTTGTACGAATTTTGTGCAGTTGCTGAGGAAAATCTTGAAGATTAATCTGTCTTGAGTTTTTTTTCCAAGTTTCGGTGAAGGCTACAATATTTGCTAGTCCGATATATGGATCATTGTTTAGATAGGTATCCTTATGCTGTAGTGATCGAGTGTTGAGCCACAAGATACGCAAATGGTTTGGATTTTGTTTTTGTAACAAATTCTTCACAGTTTCTAATTTCATATCTGTTTGAAGTCGACTCATCTCATCTTTTGTTGCCTGGGAAACCTTTATGGAGTTTTCATGAAAATCCAACAAATATAAGCCCTCTAAATTAGTAACTCTGCTGAGGGCTACATAAATCATTCCTGGTGTTCGTATATTGGCAGTAGATAAAACAACATTTTGCAGTGTACTCCCCTGAACTTTATGTATGGTACAAGCAAAGCACAAAACCAGGGGAATTTGAATTCTGGTTATTTCTGGTGATGATTCTTTTCTGCCCACATGCTGTTTTACTTCTATTGGCAAGATAGGAGTTCCATTTGGATATTTTGAAAGTGGTATGTTTGAAGCTTGACGTGTCATAGCTCCACAGAAAGGATCATCAAATTTGACAACAATGCATTTTGGAAGAGAAGGAGGGAAGACATTTTTCTCATAAATTATGTCAAGAACTATTCCTGTAGACCCATTGACGAGTCCATCTGCAACATCAATATTCCTCACAAGCATAACTCTTGCTTGTGGCGCGATCCTTAGTACATTTGGGATATCACAGACTGATGAATCCACATCAAATGATGTTACTGTTGATGGGATCTTTGTTATAGCTTGAATAACTTTATGAGTACTCGGGTCTAAGGAGTTTAACATCATTTCGTTGTGATTTTGAACACGTGCTCTGGTAGAAAAAATGTGTAATGCTGACATAGGATAATTTTCTCCATGATTGATTCTGGATTTGAGAGTGTCAATTTCTGTTTTAGAATGTTCTCCTGTCCTTATATTGTTGAGCATTGTGGCAAATGGGATATCATCTCTTTGTCGCATGATTGTGTGTAGCTCATGATGTTTGAAATTGTCTGTCCACAATCCCGATAAAACAATGCTCATTTCCTCAGGATCTGCACTAGGAGCTTCGTCAAAAAGCTTATATTCTTTCACTGGTGGTAACTGGAACATATCTCCTACTGCCAATATACTGACTCCTCCAAATATACTATTAGTATTGTCAACATTTTTTATTTCTTGTAGGCGCTTGTGCACATATGCAAAAGTCTTTCTTCCTAGCATTGAGACCTCATCAATTATGAGAATTTTCAAATTTTCATATTTGCTTTGGTATGTTGCAAGTAATGAAGGATTTCCTCTTAAACTATAAAAGCCTTTGAGTGGAAGTTTTAATGCTGAGTGCAATGTTGCACCTCCAATGTTGAAAGCTGCACACCCTGTCGGAGCTGTGAGTTGAATAGAAGGATGTTCTGGGTCTTGTCCTGGTTTCTGCAGGATACGAGAAGTTTGATGATACAAAGCTTTTATAAGTCTGCTTTTCCCAGTACCAGCACCTCCAGACAGGAAAATATAGAAAGGGTCAGGGGACATTCCCATTCTGAAACGAGTGCACCAATCAGTGATATGAATAAAGAGCTCCTTTTGTTCACTGTTAAGACTACACACAATTTCTTGAATTTGGTCATCTGATAATTCCCGAGGTCTGATTGTGGTAGATATTGAGGTACTTGTGTGTACTTGAACTCTGTGGTGATCTTCAGTATCTTCATTTTCATTTAAATCACGGTTTCTTGCATCCTCTGCTTGACACATATTTCCCTCAGGATCAAGAAGGTCCCATGCATTTTGAGGCATTCCATCTTCTCTATACTGTTCCATTGCACGAGTTACAATGTCTGAATGCTTTTCTATTTGACTCTTGTTTTGCAGAATAATTGGTTTCATGTCTTGGTAAGATTCCTCATACAGTGTGTGACCTTGAAGAAGATCTTCCTCTTCTTTTCTCCATGGAATGAAAAGCAAGAGCTGCTGATAATAAAATTTTTCAGAATCTTTGTTTTCAGATACCACATGATATCTTGGAACAGCTGGTGTGTTTCTTTTCTTCATTACAATATCTGTGTCATGTAGTACAATGGTTTTAGGAAGATGATCATGATACCTTTGGTTTTGAATTGGTGGGTCATCTAAAACATCGTTTTCATGATCTGATTTAGATGAAGAGGAACTTTGTTCATACAGAGATGCAAACTTTGCCAGACACATGTCCGTAAAGTGAGTGGTGTATGGTCTTATTGCATACTTATCAACAATGCTTCTGCAATATATGTCTGTGGATTCATCCTCCAGGTTTTCTAATATACTTTTTGACTTGAGAATACTTATTCTGTTTTCTTTGAAGTCAGTTGGTATCCAGATAATTTTGATATTACACCTTTTTAAAGGTAAGCCAAGAATTCGATATGCAGCCTCCTGAGCACTTATTTCTCTATTTGTCAAGAAAACATGTCCTATATGTTTTAGCCGTGATTTAATGTCGGAATGTCTCATCTCAGAGGCTGCATTTTTAAGCATCTGTGACATCTCTTTCTCATCTTTTGTGACATATGCTACAATGTAGGCAACACAGGAGTATGGATCACATACATACTGGAGATCCATATTGGCTTCCCAGTACTTTAATATATCTGGATTGTAGTTGTTGATATTCCTTTCTGCTGGTGTTCTTTTCAAAACAACAGTTCTGGATTTGGATACAGCCAAGGCTTTGTGGTATATGTCTGATGGCAAACTACACTTCTGAAGTAGATCTGTGACACTGAGATTGTCAAGATCATCAGCAGTTGTTAAATAATCTAGAACTGTTGACAAAATCATTTTGCTTTTGTTCTGTGTTACGTCTGTTGCAGCAGTTGGTGAACTTAATATTGTTTTTTCACTAGGCGGCTTAGGATAATGGAATCTGCAATTGTTACTGTGTTTCTTGCAGGCAACAGAATGACTGTGTCTCTGTTTTTCATTGACATGTTCGTACAATGGATGATCTTCGGGAGGTAAAGCACAGGTAACATACTTGTCTATAAATGATGTAATTTCATCTTCTGTAGCTGTGTCTAATTGTGGTGCATTTTCTACCCATAATGCAATATGAGCATGTGGGGATCCTCTCAATTGAAATTCTGTACGTTGAAAATAACAAGTAACCTTTCCTAAAGGAGAACTTTTGCTTAAGATCACATGCTGAAAGAATGCCTGAAGTCTGTGATCAAACTGTCTGGCAGCTGTGATGGGATTTTCAGGTAACCAGGTATGAACTTCATTAGATGACATGGCTTTAACCTCATTATCAGTCAAAACTCTTCCTCTTTGAGCTGCAATAGCTTGAACTGTCTCAGGCCATCTTGTGTCAGCACATGAAAGAGTAAGAAACCATGTGAAAGGTCCTTTGGCTCTAACCAATGCCAAAAGTTCAAATTGTGCATGTTGCCAATAGGATGGAGAACCTCGAATCTGTTGTAAAAATTGAAAAGCCTGGTCTTTTACTAAAATGTCTCTAACATTGTTGGGATCTTTTAATTGACCAGCTGTTATGTCCTGTCTGCGTGCCTTTCTCACAGCAATTGAAATAGCATCATCTACTTGCTTTTTCTCAGTGGCATACAGGGCATAGAATAAGTAAGACATATTTGTAGCAAATCTTGTGTCAACATTGGTAAGTCTTTGAGTAAAATATTTCTTTAGTGATATTTTACAGTTTGATTTCTTGGACAATTCTTTTATGTCTGAAAATGTTCCTTTTCCATATGGGAAACAAACAGGAAAAGCTAGTGCTTCACAAATTTCATCTGCAAAAACATTGCGGGGAATTTCTCCTTCTCCAGGGGCAATACTGTAAGACTCCACACCAGTATGAACGATATTGGATGGATGTAGACACGTATCAAACTGAAGCCCCTGGACTTGATTTTCTACAGAATCATCATTTTTGTTATTACTTTCTTCTTCAGTGATATCAATATTGTCTGAATCTATTGTCTCATTTTCCTCATCATTCTCTTCGATTTGTAAGATATGCCATAAATCTTCATCTTCCTCTTGACAGTTTGTTTCCCAGTTTTCATTTATTTGAACATTTTTGTATAGAGCATTATTTTTTCTTAGCCATGATAGACCTTGGTATACAGAGTATGGACGTATATTCTGGTGAATGTGATGTCCCTTGTAATTAAGTTTTCTTTTTAGTTTAAGAGGAATAATTCCCCCTTGTGAGGGTGTCCTTGGCAAAACTAATGTTATTTTCTTTAAATTGATTGGAACATTCACTAAATTTCCTTTGAATCCTTTTTGGCCTCCACGCGGTAGGTTAAGTAATTTGTAGAAGAGAATGCGTTGCGAGATAAGTATACTCTCCAATTCACAAAGATTTGTTAGTTCTTCTGGTATGACATCTAATTGGAAGCCATGTGCAATTGCAAGTGGTGGAAGTTTGTTTGATTTTAAAACAGAGCTGCATGATTTACAGATGTATTCTTCACCATCAAATGATTTACACCTAGTGAATGCTTGTGCTATGATTTCAGAATTTGTATTTTTGAAATTTTTTTGTTTAGCTTGAATAACAGTGCTTTTAAACCAAGTGCGGTTGCAGCATGTACAAATATATGCTGGAAATTCCTTTTTTGATTTGAGAAATGCATCCATTTCAGAATATTTCTTTTGTCTTTTTTGTTGTTTTCTGATTGTTTCTGCAGCTCTATTTTGTATAACTTCCTCAGGTTTTCTCTGCTTTCTGCAAAGTCTTTTTCTTTCCTTATCTTGCCTCTTAACAAATGAAACAGTTTCAACACCTCTTGATTCTCTTGCAGTTTTCTTTCTTTCTTTATCTTTTTTCTGTTTAGATATAATGGATTCTTCATCTCTTCCTGCTCTTGCACTTTTCTTTCTGTTCTTATCTCTTATTTGATCAGATATAATGGATTCTTCATCTCTTCCTGCTCTTGCAGTTTTCTTTCTTTCTTTATCTTTTTTCTGGTCAGATGAAACCGTTTCCATATCTCTTCTTGCTTTTGCAGTTTTCTTTCTTTCCTTATTTTTCCTTTGATCAGATATAATGGATTCTTCATCTCTTCCTGCTCTTGCAGTTTTCTTTCTGTTCTTATCTCTTATTTGATCAGATATAATGGATTCTTTATTTCTTCCTGCTCTTGCAATCTTCTTTCTTTCTCTATCTTTTCTTTGATTAGATATAATGGATTCTTCACATTGTCTAGCTCTTGCAGTTTTCTTTCTTTCTTTGTCTTTCATTTTCTCGTTGTCTACACTTTCTTTGTGTCTTGCATCTGTGAATCTCTTTTTTAGCTGTTTATTTTGTTCTCTATCTTGTGTAATGGTTTCACTTCTTTTTCTTTTCCTTGATTCTTTCTTTCTTTCTCTATCTTTGGCCCTTTCGAACTCAATGACTTCTTGACTTCTTATTCTTCTTGACTGTCTCTTTCTTTCCTTATCTGTTTTTTTTTTTTTAAAATGGTAGCATCTGAATTTTGAGTTTTTCTTTTCTTTATGACTTCAGCAGAACTTTTATTTTGTTGTTTTTTTTTTTGCTGCTGAGCTTGGAAATGAAGATAACTTCTTATCCAGGAAGGATGAGATGCATTCTGTAAAGGAAAACTAGTTAGTAAAAAAGAAAGAAACAAATTTATAAAGTGAGGAAACTTCACAATCGAAAACATATTTACTGTTTTTTCATCTTATTCTTGTAGTGTCGGTTGTAGTTTAAATCTTTGGTTTTCTGGATTTTCCGACTGTGATGTTGTGTCTTTATTATTATTGGATGGTAGGGCTGAATTCTGTTAAAGGAAGAATGATGATGAAAAGGAGAAAAAAACAAATTTGTAAAAGTGAGATAAATGACAATTAAGAATATATTTACTGTTTTTCCATTGTGTTGTTCTATTGTTGGTTGTAGCTCAACATTTTGGTTTTCTGGATTTTCTGTCTGGACTGCTGTATCTTCATCATTATTGTATTGCATTTGTGTCATGACTTTTGATTCTTCCCCCTAAAAATGTTCAAATTCAAGATGTCTTGAAACTTGAGATAAAAAAGTGTGTTAGATTTCACTTCCATTCTAATTTAATGCTTCTTACATGTTGTTTTCTTTTCCTTTCCAATCTTTTTCTTTCCCTCTCTGTGTTTCTTCTTTTCCTATCCATCTATCAGTTGATCAATTAGAATCTGAAATTTTTATTTAAAATGTAAAACTTCATTTTATTACAACATTAAAATCTGCTGAATGCACTTTCTCTTTAGGAAATTTACATGTACATATGTGTTACTAAAATTTTCAAATTTTTAAAATATCAAAGTACATCCAGCAGTTAATAAAGTAATATGCCAAAGTCTATCAAGACAAAAACCTGTAACAGAAAAGTAAAGATATAGGCAATAAAAGGTGTAATTCACAATGAAATGTGTTCAAAAATGAAAAAGAAGAGAACTCCTCTACAAGTTGTCCAAAAAAAAATGTATATAATTAGCTTCTGAAAAACAAAGTTTCTTATTTCCTCTTGCTTAATATATACATGTACTGAATAAATCATGTGTAACAGTACTACTGTACACAATAGTACTACTGTACACGAAAATTAAAGAAATGAAAGGAATATGTCTCTGACAATAATTAAATGAGTTCTTGTGCCAAAGTGTGATGTTAATGTTTAATGTTGGCTACTGCATCCTGGTGTCTTGATTCTGGCTTCCAATATCGTGGTCTTGGCTATTACATTCAAGATTTTCCTCTTGACTCAGTAAAAAGGAATCAAATTCTTCCTCAGCTTTTATCTTTTCGTCTAATTCTTTCACTTTCTTTTTGAGGTCTAAATTTTCCTTTAATAAATTTTTCTCTTTTAAAGACAAGGAATGTACTTGGTTTTTTGTTTTGGCTGCTTCCAAATCCAATGATTTCAAGTTTAATTTTGTCTTCTCTTCAAGAACTTTAAGTTTACGTCGAACTCTTTCCAGCGTTGTAATGGCCTGATCTTTCGCACCTTTAGTGACATCATACATGGCTGCTTTAATTTCTGTATCAATTTCTGTGATTGTTTCAGTAATCAAGATTCGACAGTCAATTTTCATTTGCTTTCCTGGAGATGCCATGATTTCTTTCAAAATAAAGGAAAACATGGGTAATGAATGGTAAATTATGTAGCTCACCTCAGCTATATGGAGTCTTTATGTGAGACAAAAATCCACACTAAATTAATATTCTAGTTCTGAAAATGTAGGTCAGATCCAGCATCCAAAGCAAGTCCAGTACTGTGCACCATAATATGTATCATCCATGCAAGATTGGTCAACATAGGACTTATAGTTATTTTAGAATGAGACCTCCAACAAAATTTAATCTGGTCCCTCATTTGGAAAGTGTAGGATAGATCCAGCACCTAAAGCAAGCTTGGTAGTATTCATCCTTTGATGTATCATCCATGCAAGTTTGGTTAACATAAGGCTAGTTACTTGGAAATGAGACCTGGAACAAAAACTTTAATCTGCACGAAAAATTTTAACAGTATTCTACATGTTCTAAAAACATAAACAGAGTCATATATTGCAACTGAAATTGCATTATCTGAAACCTTCACTTTCTATTGTACCATTGGACATGCTGGCGGAAATATCTGTTTGATAATATTAAACAGTAAATTGTTTAAGAAATGGATGTATTGACGAACTATATTACAAATTGGTGTGGTCTTAGACTAAAGGATTGAAGCTGTAATAGAAAAAAAAACTTAATATACCCTAAAATCTTGAAAATAAGCCGCGGCTTATTTTAAGTTTTGGTAAGAAAGTGGGGGCTTATTTTCAAAACCGGCTTATTTTCAAATTCCGGCTTATTATCAATGCAAAAAACCGGTAAGAGAAGAGAGCACAATTAAGGTTTATTTTCCATACAATCATTGAATAAAATATAATCGATAGAATGGGAACTACTTTCTCGATCTAAAATTAAAACATCATGAATATAAATGAATAAAATAATAACAATAATACTTTGTTTAGTATCTTGCGTGTACAAAAAATATTGCAAAAGTGGAAAATTTGACAAGGAGGTAACATTAACGAATGACTTTAGCTCGTCCAAGTTTTCTCTCGTCATTTTTTTATTCCCCAGTGTACGTTTTCTTTCGGTCTATGGTGTTATCGTCTACTTTATTATTTGAGAATGTCGAACCCGAAAAGATAATTTCATTGTATACAGCATATAGATTTACATGAAATATAAACATGTTTTTAATAATTAAAAATAATTAAGATATCCGTTTGCAATTGAATCACTTGATAAATTAGTCAAACAAACACATATTTACATGTAGACAACTCAATTATACGGTACATTGAAATGTAATTACTACCAAGCCCTGCCGATCAGCAGGTTTCTTGCCTCGGGCAGTGTTACCTGACAGTTAAATGCTTTACAAACAAAAAATTCCTTTTATCCGTTTACTTATTTAATTATTACAACTTTAAACATATCGTTAGCTTGTACAGGTCTGGATGAGATAATTATTGTTTCTGACAATTTCATGAAAAAAATTCATCATGTTAGCTGGTTCCGCAATGAATTTTTTTTAGCCAGCGTAACATGCTTACAGGCAAAAAAATAAATTAACTTTAAAAACTACCCTTTATTAGTAATTTTACATAAGTTCATAAGTAGCTACAGACTTCGTACTATGTCGTATGCATAAATTGATAAAGGATAAATGAATTAAAGAAAGATATTCAGTTTTATTTTGCACAGTAAAAAAAATTGTCGAAGTTTTCAATCGTCGAATTTTTAAGACAGGACAATCGTTAAACGTTTAACATCTTTCCTAAGTGGCATTGTTATGACCGGCTTATTTTCAAAACTGGCTTATTTTCGAGTAATTTTTAATGCAAGAAATAGGTGGCTTATTTTCAAAACCGGCTTATTATTAAATCCGTCTTATTTTCAAGATTTTAGGGTATACATCTAATAAAAAAATACTAGTACACAAATGGCATCTACATGATAACGATGGTGACAATTGTCAGTTGAAAGCAATTTCTGAAATTAAAAAAAAATATGGTATAGACAGTTGTACAAGGCCAGTTACATTCCTGAAATATTAAATGCATAATTAGTGCACGTTTAAAGTTCTAAATACTTAGTATTCAGTAGAGATTAGAATTCAAACTGAGTTAATTTATATTAATAGATCTTTAGGTTTAGAGCAAGTATGAAGGTGTGTTGATGCAATTTTATCACAGTGTTAAAAGAACATGACTACAATAGCCATTTTATATCAAACAATTTAAAAAAAAGAAATAAGAATACATGCACAATAATAAAGCAGCTTCTTGTTTTGGTACATGTAACAGGACTGGAAATAAAGCATGATATTAATAAAAAATCATGACCTTTCAGCCAGACCCATTGTTGTGAATACACATGTTTACAAATGAGTGATCAAATGGTAATAATGATTAATGAGTGAATTATGAGTGATATATGAATAAAATTGCAGACACTATCTTATATGTAGTGCATTCTTTGAAGCAGTGAGGATTAAGCATTATGTTTTCTACAAGCAAGATTTGGGCTACACAATCAATGGCCGTTACCAGTGCTACCACGAGGAGGATCTACATTCTACAACACTAGCCCATCTATTGTACAATGCAGACAGGTCATGCAGATTCACATCTTACAGCAGGGAGTTGAAATCACTAATATTCAAATCAGTAAATTTTGTGATAAAATTTGATAGGAAAAATGCTTTATGCATAAAAATTATCATCAAATTGAAATATCTTGAAAAGGATTTGTTTGAATTAGTGTAAGATGTAATATCTTGTAAAGTAGACAGGTGTGGAATCCATGCATATTTAAATAAAGAGATAAATATACACATGCTTTCCCATCTACTTAGCACCAGCATAATTAAAACATATAAAAGGCACAGTAAAATATACAACAAAAAGATTAATAGACTAATAGATTACCTTCTAAAATAAAATCTGTTTAGACATCTTCTACGTCATCTTTGATATAATACAAAAATGGCACGAAAATCACGAGTACTCCTTACCCGCTCAAAATCACGAATGTTGCATATTCTCTATAAAAATTGTTGCAAATCCTCTATCAAAATATGGAAGGAAAATCACAAATGTTCTGTAACTTAAGTCAACTGGTAAAGTTTGAGGCTGACTGGAATTAAGGGGAAAAATTTATGCACCAAACAAAGATTTAAAACAGAGAGGCTAATTCTGATCATGACCTAGAAACTTCCACCAAGGTCACTGCATATCCATTAATCCATTGACCAGTGGCACTCTGTGAGTGAAGTATGAGCCAAATTGGGCCAAGGAGAGTGAAGATATGCCCCGGACAAGAGATCTCGTACGTACGGACGGACAGACTGATCACTATAGGGCTGGCCTTTAATCTAAAAACCTGGTTCAAGGTCACTGCACACCGGTTACCCAAAGGCACTCTGTGGGTGAAGTATGAGCCAGATTGGGCCAAGGAGAGCGAAGATATGCCCCGGACAAGAGATCTCGGACGGACGGACGGACGGACAGCAGGACGGACGGACAGACTGATCACTATAGGGCGCCCGCCAAGCGGGGCCCTAATGATTCAGCAAATGTTCCACCCCCTGCTAAGAAGCAAAAGCCAAGCACGATTACAAAAGCAGCTGATATTGTACATGTAGTTGGTGAAGATAGTCCAGAAGCAACTCCTGCTAGTGACCATATGGAGAAAGAGTCTAACCAAAGTGACTGGGAATTTCAGGATCCTGGAGAATTGTTAGTTGTGTTGGGTTCATGTCAAGTCCGTAACTAGGCTCAAATTTTTAGTGAGGCAAGGGTGCTGGGCATTCCTAGTCCCAGACGGGGCAAGGGTAGTACCTGATGGCCAGTGATTGGGGGTTCCAGGGGGAAGGGGGTCCTGAAACCTGGATATTAGAAAATAAAAATAATTACTTAATCTTAGAAAGTTTTTACGTTTTGAATAGCACAGTGGTTATGCTCTAGAGATGCAGACAAATGAGTTGATCCGAACATTGCGTGTTCGAATCCCACTGCGGGATGTAGAGACCAGTCCTTCGGATGAGACCATGAAAATCGAGGTCCTATGTCACAGAAGTGATGGCACAAAAAATATCTCTCACTGTTCAATCATCTTCAGTGAACCTGAAAGCCCAGTACATGTACAAATTCAAAACTTGCAGCCCTCCACCGGCAAATACTAGTGTCTCAATATGAAAGAGAAAGTCTTAGAAGCAGGGACAGAGATATAGAAATTTTTATGTCTCTGGAAGGGATGTTAAACAATCAAACAATTTACAAAACAAACATTTTGAATTTTATTTTACATGCGTTCCAAATGAAAATGAGGCACCTGATGATTTACAGAAATTGAAACAAAAATTGAACATATCAATTTAGCACGAAGACACACATAATTCATAAGTTCAATGTAAAACGTTTTCAGGTTTCAGAACTCAAAAAATTTAGTGAGGCATTTGCCACACTTGCCTCAATGGTAGTTACGGCCTTGCATGTAACCCTAGTGATGAAAAAGACTCCAAGGAAACTGAAGAATTAGAGAAGGCACATGAGGACCTAGAGATAGGAAGAATCATTCGGAAGAAAACTCATCCGGTTCCCTTTACAGGTTCCCAGACGAACAGCAAATACATTCATCAGTCAGAGCCATGGTGTATGATATGGAAAAGTCTATATATATAAAAAAAAAATCAACCGTGAACGCTACTACGCAGACCGAGCCAACATTTTATGTGTACTCCACAAAAACCATGACCACCACGTGCGAGAATGCGGTTAAGATCAAAGTCGTTGAAAGGAAGAGGAGCTATAACATGAGTTGAGCGATTCGTAGAATCTAGAATTTTAAAGTAATTTGTAATTGACGTAATACATGTAAATACAGCTTACTTTGTCAAAGAAATTAACAGTTTTGGAATTATTGTAAATAAGAAAAATTTTCTATACTATGCCTTTTTGTTTTAATTTCCTATGCAAGCGAGGACTCTTGAATATGAGGCGTGAGTAATGTAACGGAAATAGATAATTTAGGGAAGGTGACAGGGCGATCTGAAAGGACCCTGAGTTCGTAAAACCCCGAGTTCCCAGGAATTGTGATTGGGCTTGTCACGTGATATACCCAGAGTATGTATATAAGACCTCGAGTCTCGATAGAGTCAGTTACTGATACAGTTACTGATAGAGTGCTAGTGTAGAGGTCCGCTATAGTTAAGGAGATAGACAGCAGGAGTAGAGGAGAGCCAGTGAAAGGATATTGGTAAGTTTTGTTCATAAGACTATTGGTTTGCGATGTGCAAAACAGTTGTTACCTAGTATGTACGGTCTACGTGAGCGTTGCATAAGCAGGCATTCTGTCTTAATCTAGGAGTAACCTGTCGCTTCTGGTTAAAGCAACGTGCTGGTGCTTTGGTTGTTTCTTTGGGCGCTTCTTGAAGTCGCTCCAGAGTTAGAGGCCCAATTGATTAGGAGGCGGTTTAATTAATTACTAGTATATGTCGTTTATTTGTGTGTTAGGCGGGAAGCACCCGATATCTGCATATTTTGCCTATGTATGTAAGATCTATTCAACAATCAAATTCCTCAGCAAGTTATTTGAGGGGGCCCTAGACCCAGAGAAAAATCATAAAGTATAAGTGTTAGGCAAACACGTTACAACTTTAACACTTTTGGTAGAAGTCAATTGATCTCTAAGTCTGATCTAAAATCAATGACACAAAACATGAAACTAATAGTCTCATATATGAGCAAATAAGGATGACCAAAAAGAAAGGTAGCACTTATTCAGAGAAAGTGTTACCCTTATTTTCCGTCACTGTATTTTATCAAAATTTTAAAAATCCAATTTTTTTCATTTTGTTTCACTTTAACCAGCATAGGCTTGGGGAAGAAATTATATAAGTTTATAGTCTCGATATATTTGTAATATCTGTAATCTGAGACTCCTCCGAGTCTAACCCCAGCTTTTTATATTGTGACATGCGCATGACGTCAGCACACAAATACACAGAGTTTTAAATTAACACGTGTTCAAAACAAAATCTGACTTTTCGCAAAAAAAAACTAGATGCTGTCATGAGACAGTAATACCCGCACTAAGGTGTTTGCCTCTAAATACACAATCCTACGGGCGGCTTACCAAGGAAAAAGTCAAAATAATTCTATGTAATTCAGGCACGTAGCATCGTTTTTGAAAGTGGGGG
>PRKT01000002.1:259300-275127 GCA_003671525.1 Saccostrea glomerata | reverse complement strand
CAATCATCCCCCAAAAGGTGATTAGGCTGCTGAGTAAAATGTAGAAGGAGTTCAGGGAAGACGGGACTTTTTGCATAAAAAACGTCATTTTTTCGACCCCCATTTGAACCCCCGGGGAAAATTCAAAATTCCGAAACCTTACTGCACATCTACATGACACCACCAACCATCTCCCAAAAGATGATTAAGCTACTGTGTAAAATGTAAGAGGAGTTCAGGGAAGAAAAGTGTGACAGACGGACGGACGGACGGACATGAGTAACAACAATATACCCGAACTTTCTTTAGAAAGTGCGGGTATAAAAATAGAAAGTGTTGTGAAAAAGTACATAAAACAACATAATGATACGACTTCTATGCTAATATGAGGGAGAAAACAGCAGCGACACTACACATGATTTTTCCAAGTGATTGTTTGTGTATTTGTGTGCTAACGTCATGCGCAAAGAAGTCGAATGGCGAGGAGGAGATCCAATTCAAGCGGTGCTTCATTTGTTGTGGTGTAGGACCGTTTAAATGGCGAAAGCATCCGTTCAACTGATGATTAAATTGTAGAAGAATCATTCCTTTGCTTTTTTTCTGTTAGATCCGCGAAATAAAGTAGCAAATGGAAGCCGCTTCATTTGTCGGTGATAGGGCCGTTTAAATGGCGGAAGCATAAAACATATGCAGATAACAGTATTCAAGATCAAAAGTCGATAAAATAATACATAACATAAAACACGGACCTAAAACATCATAGGTAGGATCGGGTGCCATGGAGGAGTGAGAATCCCCTGCCGACCGGTCACACCCGTCATGTGCTCCTTGTTATGATCGGGAAATAACGGGGAATCCGTCGTCAATTCAGTGTATACATAATGAACTAACAATAAGTATGAAAAACGTCAGTAAGCATTTGACTCAATGATATATTGTATTGTATTTGCTGTCAAGGTCATCAAGTTAATGATGGTTAAGTGATCACCCTTGCTGATTTCTCGCGTCTCGGAATTTGGATCCGCAAAATAAGGTTGTAAATGGTAGGCAGAGTCGAGAAACCAGCTGGTGTCGCTGAATTTCGACTTTTCAATATGGTCTCCTTTTTGACTCTCCCTTGCACATTTCACAATATAAAAAGCAGGTGAAAGAGTCAGAGGAGTCTCGGATTATTACACCTACAACTTGCCCCTCAGCTTCAAGAAACGTTGGGACTTGTACTAAGTCTTGTTTTACTCGGTAGAAATTCAGTTTATCGATCTTTTAATTTCTTGACATATACGGATTTTAACTTTGGTGTACTATTTTCAAATTAATAATACAAATGATAGACTATACATTTATTTAAAACTGTATTGTCCTTGCATTGTCAATGGCGTCTTCATTATATCCACCAGAATGAGGATCTGGGTCGTCTTGGCGCTTAACAACATTGTAAATCGGACCTTCGTTTTCACGAGGTTCTTTTTCTCCAAAGTTTTCTTCCTTTGTTTCTTCTTTTGAATAATCGTCTTTTGTTATTGGATTTTTGGGCTGAGCGTTGTTTTTACTGGGGATTTTTTCGTTACCAATAGTTACTTCCAGTTCTACCTCATCGCGAGCCCAATCCTGAATCGTTCCACTGCCAAACAAACCATAAATAATGGCACCAAACACGTCAAACCCTGCACAGACAAAGAAAACGTATCGCCACTCCGACTGTGATTTCTGTAAGTAGACCAAATATGGCATTTTATAATTCTATAGTTGATACTAAAAGGAAAACAAGAGGCCCATTGGCCACATCGCTCACCTGAGAAGCTTTGAACATCCTGTTCTTTACCAGATTTCCCCCTTTTGTGACCCCACCCTCTGATCATAATTATACCCCCGCTCCGAACGAGAGGGGGGTAGACTGTTTTACCCTTGTGTGTCTGCCTGTCTGTTTGTGTGTCCGTTCGAAACAAATTTTCGTCGCAGTTTTCTCGGCAACTACTCATCGTAGATGCTTGAAATTATAAAACAATCTTCTCTGAGGTATGTCATATGGTGGGATACATTTTTGTTTAAATCCAATGTGAACTTCCTGTTTGTCTGTGCGTCTGTCCGTTTCATACATAAATCTTCGACGCAGTTTTCTCATTAGCTATTCATAACTTCCTGTTTGTCTGTGCGTATGTCCGTTTCATACATAACAAATCTTCGTCGCAGTTTTCTCATTAGCTATTCATAGCAGATGCTTGTAATTTTATTACACTCTTTGTTGAGGCATGCCATATGGTGGGATTAATTTTGATATGAATATAATGTCAACTTCATATTCTTCTGTGCCTGTAATTGAAATTGTGTATATTAACATGATAGTGCTTATTTACATCAGAGCGGGGGTATTACTAGTGAGCATTGGCTCACAGATTTCTTGTTTAGACAATTTGAAATCTACATTACCCCGGGATGCCTCTACATATGTTTCAGCTTTTCTGGCCCAGAGGTTCTTGAGAAGAAGATTTTCAAAGATTTTTCCTATACATTTCTATGTAAAACTTTGATTCCCCATTGTGGCCCCGCCCTACCCCCCAGGGGTCATGGTTTGAACAAATTTGAATCTACACTACCCCAGGATGCTTCCACATAAGTTTAAGAATTTTTGGCCCAGGGGTTCTTGAGAAGATAATTAAAGATATTTCCTATATATTTCTAAGTAAATCTTTGATTCCCCATTGTGGCCCCGCCCCACCCTCTTGGGTCATAATATGAACAATTTAGAATGTACACTACCCCAGGATGTTTTACATAAGTTTTAGGTTTTCTGGCCCAGTGGTTCTTGAGAAGAAGATTTTCAAAGATTTTTCAAAAATATTTCTATGTTAAACTTGAATTCCCCATTGTGGCCCTGTCCTACCCCCGGGGGTCATGATTTGAACAATTTAGAATGCTAGGATGCTTATACGTAAGTTTCAGGTTTTCTGGCCCAGTTGTTCTTGAGAAGAAGAGTTTTAATTACCCCACCCTATATTTGGCTTTTCTTGATTATCTCCCCTTGTGAGGAGATTTGGCCCTTCATTTTTACAATTTGAATTTCCCTTCACCCAAGGATGCTTTGTACCAAGTTTGGTCAAAATTGGCCCAGTGGTTCTTGAGAAGAAGTCGAAAATGTGAAAAGTTTACAGAGGGAGGACAGACAGACGGACGGACGACGGACAAAATGTGATAAAAAAAGATCACTTGAGCCTTCGGCTCAGGTGAGCTGAAAACAAGTAGAACTGTATACGTAACAAGTGTTAATTCTAAACGCTATTCGTTTCAACTTTACAGACATATTGATAACCTCCACTGCTATTTTCAGTAAAATTATTCAATTTTGTGTTGTTTATTTCACTCCTGCAAACGTTATGTCTTTCAGAGACCAGACCAGAGACCAACAAGCAACACAAATTGCACATGTCCTTATGGTTAATGGCCCTCAGAGCTCCATATAACTGTGTAAATATATAGCTGAAAAAAATAAATATACAGTAGGCCTGACGATATTTTTTTCAAATTTTGATTTCACCCACGTATAAACTCAAGTGACCTATTGCTATCTGTTTTGTCCGTTGTGGTGTATTGTGTGTTAACATTTGAACATTTTCAATTTCTGTGCAACCGCTCAATCAACCAATTTTGACATAAAGCATCCATGGCTGAAGGGGAACAAAAATTGTGAATTTCATGGTTCCGGCCAAGGTCAGAGAGGTGGGGCCAAATAGTCAAATACCACTAAAAGTAATGCAATCTTTAACAATCTTCTTTACATGTACAGATCAAGCAGTCAAATTGTTAATATGATTGTAATCAACATTGAATCCTTTAATATAGTGAAAATGCGCATGCATGAATTCATTGAAAATCTTCTTTGTCCTGGGTATTAGGCAGATGAAGTACCTATATGATAAAAGTTATATTGAACAAGAATAACTCTTTCAGAATTGTGAATTTAAAGGCCCCTGGGTCAGGGGTATCCTGCAGGGGGAGGGGGCTAATAATATTTTTAAAAACTAATTACCGGGTAATATTTTGAAATCTGCTAGGACGCCCTTTTCAAAACTGTGAAATGTGTGGCCCCAGGATTAGGGGTTAGTTGTTAAATGATGCTCAGGCGACCGTTGGGCCTCTTGTGTGAAATATTATTTACAAATACAAATACTTTATTGGCACAAACACAATTACAATAATTGGCAAAGGCCCACTGAACAACATTAAATAATGTTTACATATTTTTTCAAGAATTGTCAAGTAATTGACTTCTAAGATCAAAACAGTCTCTGATAAATTTAACAGTAACTTTCAAGACTTTTTGTATATTACTGTTTATACATAAATGTAGCATATATTTCTCATGTACATGTATGTCTCTACCCACTAATGACATTTACAATATTACTCATATAAATTAAATACAATGTATTTCTTACATTCGGGGTAAGTTCCCCAGCAACAATAGGTGCTAACATCCCCGGAATGGTCGCCATGGTGTTGGTGATTCCATACAGCACACCGGCGTACCTTGTAGGAGAACATAATATGTACTACTAGTATATATACAAAATAAAAAGATTGTCTATATGTTCATATATTTTTTATCATAGAAAGTCATTGTTTATTTTACTTTGGAGCAATATCCACGTGGTTAACAGTAAATCCCGCCCGACACAGTCCAGTGAACATCACCGCGAGAGACAGCAGCGCCACCGCCACGCCTCGCTGGTCACAGTCCGTGTATCCTACAGCCACAGACATGGCACCAGCACCAATAAACGCTGGAAAAAATGTGTCTGCAGTTTCTTGATTCTTTAAAGTGCAACTTTAACCAGTTTTACAATTATTGACTTAGACCTATTCTTAGATCTTGGATACAAACAGATCTCCCCTCTACGATGCGGCAAAACCAATAATGAAAATTTTATCCTTTAAGGCCGATACACACGGCAAGATTTGTATTATAAGATTTTTATTATAATACAAAATCTTACTGTGTTTACACTCTTGATACATTGTATTATAAGATTTTTCGAATCTTATAAAAATGTATTAAGAATAGAGCAATGCTCTATTTCCTAATACAAGTCTTAACTTACCTATCACTTTCAACCAATGAAATGTAATGACACTAGGGGTCATCCTATTTTATCATAACTATATAAAGCACATGGTAAATAATAATGGCCGAGTTTACAAGTAAAGACATCGAAAAACTCGTGTTTTTATGGGAAGGGGAAGAGGACTTGTGGAATATATCAAGCAGTGCATAGTACAATGATAGACACTGCTATCAGAGCCTCATCCTCCATTTTTATTATCTTGAAAAAAAAGAATTATGGCGGGGGAAACACGTTGGAATACGTAGTTAATTTCCAATCTTATAAGATATGTATTAGCGTGAGTACAAGAAAATATTATAATACAAAAGTATTATAATACTTGTATTATATTATAATACAAAAGTATTATAATACTTGTTTTATACTACAAATCTCATCGTGTATACCGGCCTTTAAATAGTATTAAAAGCGGTCAAATTTGATTCACTCTCTATGATATAAAATTTTTGAATGGTTTAAATACACAAGCACGAGAAACCATTACATTAATATTATGTTTACTACAATTGTAAGCAGGTAAATTGATTGATACAGATGATACATGATAACAAGAACATTGTTATTTTTATAAATCTATAAATACCCGAGATCTGATAGAATTTCCTGGTATGAGTGGTGTTGAGGATGCGCTTAGATCGGAGAATGTCCGCTGTTTGACCCGCCAGAAATCCGGACACCGCCTGGCAGATGTACGGTAGCGCTGAAAGCGCTCCATTCTGTAAATAAATGTATAATGGTTAAGAAAGCGTTTTGTCGTAATTTGCAATGACAGACAATTTACTCATTAACGTCAAGTATACGGGAACTCTTGTAAGTTATCAATTATTCAAGCTTGATTTGAACAGAAATGTTTTATTTTGTGTGTGATTCACGTGATAAATTAATTTCAAATGATTGGCATATTCGTGAAAGCTTGTCATACTAGTAGATATATCTATCGCGCAGCATTATAATGACTCACGCTTTTTATGTCAAACTTGAGGACTTCTTTCATGAAGGTAGGGAGACTGGTGAGCAGGGTGTAATTTGTCCAGTTATTGCACACGTGGGCCGTCAGACACGCCCACACGGCAGACGACATCGCTATCGACTTCCAAGGTGTCTTCGGTGTCTGGTTTTAAAAAAAAAATTCAAACTGCTTTTTATCTAACAATTGAAAATTGAAGTCACTTTCAGAGAAGTTTGGTATAAAATTATACATATTTTTCTTGTCTTATATATGCTATACAATTAATGAATATATATATTTAAAACAAATATTTCTATGCCCCCGTAAAAGAAGATTATGGAGTACATAGTTTTTGCCTTGTCCGTCAGTCCAACCGTCTTCTTTTTGTCTGTAAATCTTTTTATCTGTTTGCCCGCAAAAAAATCCTTGGCCATAACTCTAAATTGATTGATTACATGTTGTTTAACGTCCTTCTCGAGAATTTTCACTCGTATGGAGACGCCACCACTTGCCGGTGGAGAGCTGCAAATTTTGTCCTCTACTCAGTACTCAGTGGGGGATATTTTTCGTGCCAGAATCTACTGTGACACGGGACCTCGGTTTAGATTGTCTCATCCGAAGGACCGGTTTCTATGTCCCAGAGTGAGATTCGAACCCGCGAGAAAGATTTACTACTTACTCCAGAGAAGACGCTCTAACCACTGCGCCACGCGGGCGACTCCATAACTTGTGTTGGTGGAGCTATGGCTTCATATTTCACAGGTTTATCCTTTCAGACAAGACCTTTCTTTGGACACCACCAAATTTGATCTCTAGATCTTGACCTTCGAGTTTTACCCTCTTCAACCAAGTATTTGTGTCCTTTTATTTTGGTCATAACATTTGAACAGATGGTGCTTGGGGTTTTAAACTTCGCATGTGTATTCACTGTTTCAAGACCATACAGTGGTATAAAAATATTTCTTGACCTTGACCTTAGAATTTCACCCATTTTTAGCCGGGCTTATTGCTCAAAAAGCAATTGCCGGCTTATGTGATCCTGTTCAAGGCAGGATGTTGACCCCATAGTCGCCATTTAAAAGTGACGTGCAAAAATATAGTTCTTACTCTCAACCGCTTTTGAGATAATACAAACGCTAAATAAAGCAACAAAAATAAAACGAAGTTTTATCTATATAAAATAAACATTAGTAGGAATGACTTTGAAAACTTCATAAGTCAAAGAACATAGTTCATTAGCGTAAGGATTTTTGATAATCAGTGTTACCGTAGTTCTCTACACATACGAGGTAAAGCAGGAGAAGGAACCAGACTGGCCTGTTTGTTTACATTCAGCTGCGGTACCAGATCAATTTTGATTCTGACAATAATCGGACCGTGGTATTAGGATTGAAAAACTCACGTCGTTGTCTTATCATTTATATTGATAGTTTTAAAATAATTTTTTTCATCAGAATATAAACGTGATTCATGTAAGAAATCCATTCTATTCTGTAAATGAGCCCGGCTCTCTGTACTTCTGAGTACTTTGATTTAAAAAACTTTAACCTTGTTCATAACTTTTCAACTGTTATTACTAGGGCTTTCATACTTTACGGGTATATTCCTCGTTACAAGACCTTCCTTTGGATACCAACGAGGATGACCTTGGAGTTTAACTTCTACGAGAAACTTCAACCCTCGCCATTAGCTGCCCTACATGTGAACCGTTATTTCACAGACACATCTTGTTTTTGAATTTGTTTCAGGTGAAATAAAAGTTACCCGTATTGTTGTATTATATTCTATGGAAGAGGTTATATAATCTCTCTCTGCCTTAGAAATGCGTGGGTGTTGATCTGGTGTATCTGCTGTAACGTAGAACCATGCAAAGACCCATAACAAAGTTAGGCCACCTACAGAAAAATAAAATTCCAATCAGTCCACCTTAAGATAAATAAAATCATTATAATTCTACCTTAAGATAAACCTTAAAATAATGAGACCCCTGATAGATAAGATATAATATAATAAGTCCTCGGAAAGATTCTTGATTGATTGTATATTGTTTAACGTCCCTCTCGAGAATTTTTCACTCATATGAAGCCGTCAATACTTTTCGTGCCAGCACATACTGCGACACGGGACCTCGGTTTTTAACCACTCGGAAAGTCCACCTTAATGATAAATAAAATCATAACCAATCCACCTTTCGATAAATAAGACATAATCAGTAGACCTAAAGATAAATTAAATCAAAATCAGTCCAAGTTTAAATCAAATAAATCATAATAAGTCCACATATTAACGCTGTATCCAGTTACACCATAGCTCGCTGGATCAAAAGAGTGATGACAGAATCTGGAATAGACACAAACATTTATAGTGCACATTATAGCACACGTTCCGCTGCAACTAGTGCCGCAACGTCTGTGGAACTGTCGCTCATCATCATCATGAATACTGCAGGATTGTCCTATTCGGGAGCATTTTACAAGTTTTATACCAGAACTGTTCAATATGATAACTTTGGACTGTCAGTTTCATCAAAATATTTTACAGAAACTGACAATAAAACTTAACATGTTTTGACAATTGATTGCTGTAATAAATTTGGTAATATTTGTCAATTCAATTTGTCGATGTTTTATGCAACATTAAGACATATTGCTAAATTAGTTTATTTTCCTTATAAAGTGTTGTGACCACGCATTAATTTAAATCTCTCACATGATATGAATACTGACGTATGCTGATGAAGAAATTAAACGATGCATATACCAATTAGAAGTTTGGTTGTATTTCTCCGATATATACGTAAGTATTGGAGATCAGGTGCCACACCGCATCCACCTAGTATTAAGAGTTTTGTTTTGTGGTCACAACACCTTATAAGATTGAATTCTGGGAATTGCTTTGCAATCTCACCTGATCTCTAATACTGACGTATACGTCGTAGAATAACAATCAAACCATAGACAGAGAAGGGGAAAAAAAGGTATTTCAACTAATCAGTGATATTCAGCAATAATCAGTAGTGTCCCATCCCACAGGAACCCCTGACCCTGGGTTCACAAATCTCACAATTTTGTAAAACGCATCCTTTGCTCGTCACATAAATGTTTGCTTTTAAAACCAAGGAGCATTTTCAGTTTATAATTAAGCCCCCACTAAGGTACCCCTTATTAGTGTCCAGGGGCCTTGCAATTCACAAATCTCGAAGTACTGTTGCTCATAATCCAGGGAGGGGGAGGGGGGCATTCACCACTCAAAAAGATAAAGTAAATCATAATCAGTCCATCTAAAATAAATCAAATCATAAGTAGTCCAAATAAAGATAAATTATCTCAGAATCGGTCCACATGAAGATAAATTAAATTATAATCAGTCCGACAAAAGATAGTTTAAATTACAATCAGTCAAATTTCTTTCAAAATAAAATATTACGCGATATGATACATAAATATCGTGTATAAAGTGAATGACCTGTGATGTAGAAGATCGAGCCCCATCCGTTGTCAAATCCGTACTGGCATAAAAGACCCGAGGTAGACAAAGTCAGCACCATTCCAAACATAGTACCTACAAGTCAGAGGAAAGCTGTAGAGCTAATGTGTAATGACAGTTACTGCAAATTATGATTCAAAATTGTTCAGATGTAAATCGTTTAAGTAACGTTACCTAAATAGGAGAAGGAAATCAGTTTACTTCTTTCTAACGGTGGTGCCCACCGACCCCATAACGACTGAACCGCGGGAAATGACACCGCCTAAGAATATTTAAATATACATGTAATATAAACAAGTGGATACATTAAATCTAATTAGTTAAGATAAAATATAAACAAAACAATGTTCTTACCGTTGATAGGCCAAGAAGAACTCGTAGTACATACACCAAGATTACTGAATTGCGCGCGCATACCGGAAATACCAATGTGCAAATTGAGGCAATGAACATTCCAATGCCAAACACGCGTCTCCCACCATACCTGTCTGACAGCCATCCTCCGGGAACCTGGGTGACGATGTAACCGTAGAAGAAGGACGCAAGAATCGTAGACTGGGTGGTTTTAGACCAATCAAACTCGGCGTGCTGCAAGTTTGTATATTACATATATGCTGTTATATTCTGTATCGTTTTTTTATGAAATGGAGTAAATCTGTTAAACGTAGGCGGTAATATTCGACTACAAATGTACTAAGGAAACAACTATCTCAGTATATGTTCAAATTATATACAATATGAAATAATCAAGACCAAATAAGATATTAAATATTGGATTAAACTCTAGCGCGGTTAGTGTCAGCAATACTTTCCACTTTTTGTGCTCAACTAAAATTTCCCCTTCTTAAGGACAGATGATACAAACACATTTTCTCTTTGAAAAAGATTAAATATCATCTCACAAGTTTAGAAATGTGGATGGTTCTTCGAATTTTTTCTCCTAAGAACTGGAATATGAAAAAGACTTGGAAAATATTAGTAATATTTCATTGAAAAAACAAATATAGACAAAACACATTCAGTAAAGGTTTACAGGTGAAAACAAATTTCATAATATGTTAACATGGTGCTAAATGTGTAATATAAACTTAAGAAAAATATACCAAGCCAGGTGAATTTATTAGGAAAAGCGAAATGGTAAAAATCAGCCTGTTTGATATGGTTAATTTTTTGTAATTTTGATCTTCCTCTTAAAATTCACCTGGCTTGGTATATTTTTCTAAAGTTTATATTACACTTTTAGCGCCAAGATAACATTTTCTGAGATTTGTTTTCACCTGTAAACCTTTACTGAATGTGATTTGTCTATATTTGTTTTTTTTTTATTAAAATGTTACTAATATTTTCCAAGTCTTTTTCATTTTCCAGTTCTTCGGAGAATTAATTCTAAGAACCATCCACTTTTCTAAACTTGTGACATAATATTTAATCTTTTTCAAAGAAAAAATTTGTTTGTATCATCTGTCCTTAATCCAATATCTGAGTGACTCTGTTTGATTGATACAAAAGTATACATATCCATATGGGGAAAAGTTAAACTTTTGTTCTGGTACATGTATGTTTATACAAAGACAGAGCATGGTATTAATCAATTACTTTCCCTTGTTTATTGCAATTTTAAATAAAAAGTGTTGGAACCTTGGTAGTCATCAATAATCTATTGTAAATAATCGCATGAAGAGGATGTTTGAAGTAGGAAAGATGATTTTTCACTTTGCAACAAGGAAAAATCCTTAAAATTTTGATAAATTAAAAACAGTTTTTCTTTCCTTTATTTTTGAGATTTCGTTAATAAAAGTATTGACCTGGTCTTGTTTCCAAATACTATAGTATATACTAATTTTTACAGATGACCAGTGTAGATACCTCATACACGGAGCTACTTTCGTCGTCAGTGGTACATGGACTTAGGGTGCTGGTGTTATCACGTGAGCTGTTGCTGGGATTCTGGGATTTTACCATACAGACGATAGCTACGCTGAGATTCACTCGCACGGCGTAAACGCAGATAAACCCCAAGAAGCTGACGTAGGCTGTCTTCCAGCGTTGAGAGAAACAGCATGGTACATCGTCATCAACTAAAAGGGTTTTCATTATTATTGCAGCCAGGAGGACCGGACTGCTCTACACATATGCATATAAGTTTAAGTGTTTGTGTATGGGGGATTGAGGTGGGAGAAGTTATTCAGAATTAAAGGTTTTCTAAACATTAAAAATATTGTTAATGAGAGTGTTCTTTCCCTTTATAAATTACCAGAAACATAATATTTTTACTTCCATAAAGTCAATTTGTAAAAACATATGTTTTTGATATTTAATATATGAAGTTGCTTATCATTTCCTATTGAAAAAAAACGACAGGTCCCTTTTTCAGGACATCGTATTTTACTTATCGCATAAAAACGTACCCTACACAGTTCGTGCTTTATATTAAATACAATTTTGAAAATATGTGTTTAGTTTCAATTTATATTTCATGCAACCAACATTTACTTGGGGAATTGACAAAGTTTAAAAGGGTATCGTTTTTGTTCGATTTCCATCCAACAATAAGTTTTCAAAATATTCTTGACTATCGTCTCCATCATTTAGACGCATGCCCTTTTCACACATATCGAATGATCAAGACTCGTTTCCATCGTTTACTTTATTTATTTCCCACCGGGCGACAATTGATGGTTACATCGATGTTTTCTTGTTTAGAAAATGCCAAAAGCTGTCACACATGGGATCAGGGTAAATAATGGGAATGTATGTTATGTCAGATTTAAAATGATATAAACATTGATCAAATTGATGGATAAAATTGACACATTATTGCATGGAAGTAAAAAAAAAGTTTCTTTCCAATAAATTAAATTTGGTTCGGAGGTCCAATTATCAAAATTGTGTACATAAACAAACAATGTCAATTAGTGAAATAAAACGTATTTTAAATGACCTTTTAGCCAAACTTCTCAGAGATAAGTAGCCTTACCATCATCCTCTGTGAATTTCTTTTCCTTCATGTTTCTCTCTGTCTATTCCATATCATACATTGTGTTCACCTCTGATCACCCCGAGCTATCGACGTGCTTACCTCCCCTGGTATCTACTCCCACCAGGGGAACAACGCACATAGAGAGATAATAAATTACCGCCCCAATTCCTGGGTTTCCAAAATCTCTGGGTATCCTCCTTTCGGGTAATTATTTTTTTATATAACATGACATTCTTTTTTGAAATAAAATTCCTTTTGACATTATTATTTTTTTATAAACTTATTTGGGACGCACTACGGGAAGCAGTTAGATTATTTGGTCTTCAGGGTACACGGAGGATGTATGTGTTTAGCATTGTATAAAGATGTACTATTCATATGGAATCTTGTGCTACAAAGAAAGACGATAACATACTGTATCCAAGGATACAATTCAAATAACAGATACTCCTACAAGCACAATCTAAAAACTGACCTTGTGATTTATTTTTGACATTTTCACCATATATCTATAACCACGGCGGGCCCGTGTCTAGCCGTAAAAGCCAGGATTTCGACAAAAGTGATTCTATCTCTCTTATTTGATTTATTTGAACAAATTGAATGAGCACAACATTGGGATATGCTTACATATTAGGGTTTTAGATAATCTCTCAAATTTATATTACATACCTCCCTTTCGTACCGTGTAAACCTTCGCTTGAAGATTTATATATAAATTTGTCTGATACGCAAACACTGGTTTAGTGGATACAGATCTTTCTGTAATTTAGATATGAAGCTAGACTCTTCGATCAGAGGAGATCACGTACATGAGTCGAGATTGGCTCAGATGAGCTCAAGCTCACTGTCTCTATTTCATTTAACCTCTTTACTGATATCCTAATATACTAAACCTCTCATAGGGTCCTTCTGCTTTTTTCACTTAAGTTGCTAAAATTGACTTGTCTATGTAACGAAGGATATGGAGATAAAGAACAGCATTTAATATCAAAGTCCATAAAACAATACAAAATAGGAGCAGAGCAAACACTCACCTCCAAAACATCAGGTGCCTTGGAGGAGTGAGCATCCCCTACTGACCGGTCACACCCGCCATGTGCTCCTTGTCAGAGGGCTTTTATGAAGAAACAAGACAATATTCAAGCTTTTGGAATACAGGCAGACAAGATATAAACAAAGGAAACATTGTGCAAGGTTTTAGAAGGTGAACGTCATAGAAATGATTGTCTGAAAAGATTGTGCAATAAAAGTGGTACACACAAAATAAGAGAGTACCTAAAACTCGTAGTAGCCCTTTGTTCCAACGAGAATATCACAATAGATTCATTTGGTATACATGAGAGTATAATACAATGGTTGATAGGTGTGATAGCAATGGCAATTCAAACATGTAAGCCTCATGTTCAGCATATTTGTTGAAGACCGTGAGTTTGCGCTGAAATGATACCCTATTCATCAATTTCGTGCTAAATGGCAGCAAACACAGCAGGATGCCTGTAAGGATCACCCGAAACCAAACGAACTGATGATGGTTATGGATTTTTCCGAAAATTATAAGTGCTTATTCCAGAACGATGTCCAGAGTGCTTTCTTTGATCAAGCTCTGGTAACAATTCATCCCATCATGTGTTACTATAGGCAGAAAGTGGAAAATATAGAGCAACTCTTCAAGCATTCAATAATTTGTATCTCTAATGACTTGAAACATGACTGAACTTTAGTCAAAGTCTTTGAGAACCTCAAAGCTTAGCCATCATCGAGGAACAACATAAAATGGACTCAATTTATCAGTGGACAGATGGATACGCTGCTCAGTATAAGTGTAAAACTGCTTTTGGTTACCTCAGCAATAGGCAAGGATATATTAGTCGAAACTATTACGAGACCAGTCATGGAAACAATGTCTGTGATGGACTTGGGGCAGTGGTGAAGAAAAGATGTTATCGTGCAAAGCTAACTGGCAAGGTGATTGGTAATACAACAGATCTGTTTAAACATTGCCAAGACACATTGGCTCACAATATGATTATATCTGAGAAAGAGAGGACAGTTTGTATTTGTGGACAAGGATGAGGTAGACAGAAGTAATGTGCGAGTTGTAGAAACTATAATTATATCCCCCGCTTGAAAAGTGGGAGGGTATATAGTAATCGGGATTTCCGTCCGTCCGTCTGTTACGCTTTATCTCTTATCCGCAACTCCTCTTATACTACTGAGTGAAATTTAATGAAACTTTCACAGAATCTTTATTACATATTGCCATTGTGCACCTCCCATTTTACTTTTTTATTCGACACGTATCTTAGGTTTCCCATAGCACAACATGGACATTGCCATTATATGTTTACCTATGACGTCACATATAGACATTTGATAGGACGAGTTATTGCAGCCCGGAGGACCGGGCTGCTCTATACATATAAGTGTTGGTGTATGGGGATTGGGGTGGGAGTAGTTATTTAGAATTAAAGATTTTCTAAACATTGAAAAGATTGTTAATCAGAAGTTATCCCCGTTTATAAAATACGAGATACATAATATATTTACTTCCATAAAGTGAATCTGTAAAAATATATATGTTTTTCATATTTAATATATGAAGTTGCTTATCATTTACTAAAAAAAAAAAACGACAGGTCCCTTTTTTTTTTAGAACATCGAATTTTACTTCTCGCATAAAAACGTACTTTGCACAGTTCGTGTTTTATATTCTAAAATTGAAAATTAATACATTTTCGAATATTGGTGATGCATGTGTCTAACGTCAATTTATATTTTATGCAGCCAACATTTACTTGAGTAATTGATCAAGTTTAAAATGGTATCGTTTTTGTTTGATTTTTATCCGACTATAAGTTTTCAAAATATTCGCGACTATCGTCTTCATCAATTAGACGCGTGCCTTTTCACACATATCGAAGCGGTTTGATGATCAAGACTCAATTTCATTGTTTACTTTATATATTTCCCGGGCGACAATTGATGGTTACATAAATGTTTTTTGTTCCTCTTTACACATAACAATATATAGCAAAACATGGACTTTATGGGAGGCGGGGGGGGGGGGGGGGGGGGGGGGGGTTATTTAGTGAGCTCATTGCTCACAGTACCTCTAGTTGGAATTAGGAAACTGCATCAGGTAAGAAACGCACAGACATCGCTGAAAGTGGAAAGTAATAATCTCTCTTGTTATTGACAGTGAATCTGTTGAGGAATGGACTGCGGCTGACCTGAAATGTATCCTTCAATTTCTGTTTTCCGCAGGCACGTAGCAACAGGGTGGGGGGGGGGGGGGGGGGGGGGGCCCCCC
>PRKT01000002.1:200332-259263 GCA_003671525.1 Saccostrea glomerata | reverse complement strand
GGGCGGGGGGCCCCCCACTTTTTTTCCCCAACATTACTTTTACTATTGAAAATGTCCATTGAAAGGTAGGTTGCCCCTCCCCCCCACTTCTTACCACAGTAGAGCGATATCAAGGAAATGTAGTATTGTATGGGGGAAAAAATTGAAGTGAAAGGACATTGCATGGAAAAAGTTGGCTCGAATGAATTAAACATAAACTCACATAAACTGTATCCTAGACACATGAAACAGTATAGTCCGTAGCCCTATTGCATATAAATAATTCATCCTTGTTGGAAGTTAAATTGAAGTTTATTCTTGGTCGAAAATTATATTTTTCTTTTAGAACACCGATAAAATGTAAGTCTGACATCAAAAAGTTCTGAAAGTTTTTGTTAAACTTGTATTGTGATTTTTGAATATTTACGTTTTTGTTTCATTTCTTGAATTAAAAAAAAACAGTTGCATAAAAATGATTTTATACGCAGATGAAATTGTTTATTGAATATAAGATGACTCTTAAAATATAATTTTAACAATCATGTGCTTGTACAAGAAGTAATATACTTGTTATCACATTTAAGGAAACATATCAGATATACGTACATGTATAGTCCACAGCCCCCCTACATTTCAAAATTGTCTATCTAAATAAAAGTTTTCTAATGATATCAAATTTTGAAATTTTCATCTCCATATGTATTGTTTTAAGAAAATTGAAAGCAATTTACTTTATTTCACCTCGATAATTTAAATATTAAACGTAGAATACTTTAACTGTTTATGCATTTTATCTTTGTATACTGCGTCATTTGAATTTACATAAGGTACTAACAATATTTGTTTTTTGTTTGTTTGGTTGTTTTTTTTTTTTTGTTGGTTTAAACAATATAGTTCGAAGAGTTTATACTTGAATTATGTATTTCTTTTTCAATCAAATATATCAAATTTATATGTTATTTATTGTATATGTAAAGTCCGTAGCATACTTTGAAAGGTATTACATCAAGACTGAACATTTTACAACTGCTTGACAGAAATAGAAAGAAAATTCAGGCTATTTGCACTTTGACGTAGAGTACATTTTTTATTGAATTCATTCAACATCATTTATTTTCATCCATCTGCAACAAATATGGGCACCTGATCTCAGCCAAGCCGATGATAAAAAAATTTATATACAATGTATTTGTAGATTATTGCTTGTTGTAGATTATTGCTTGTTGCGTTTCTTTTGCGTATCAATATACGAAGAAACGTATTTTTTAAATAAAGTTATTTCTTAATTCAAACATAATTAAGTTTGTATTTTTTTTCACACTGTGCAAAAATATTTTACGGATTACCACTAAGATACGTATACATATTTAAACTGTATTCATGTACTTTACTTTGTTATTTTGCATTTTTCGTATGATCTTAATTAAGTTCTTTTTAAGAGATAAATATTATGAAATGATCGCATGTTTCCGTTATGTCTTACAATGGTAAAAAGATCGGCACACCTGTTACACAATGATTACCCTGATTTTTCAGTAAGTCTTGACCTTCACACTTACAATTTGACAAATACTACAAAGCCTTAAAACTCGGATTTAATTTCATAAATAGAGTGTTAATAACAAATATCAATTACATCATGGATCACAACATGCATTCCCTGTTCGAGTACCGTATTGTGTTTTTAGTTCTATTAATCGTGATGATTGCTTCCCACAGTATAGTGAATTGCATCTCGTGTGGCAGGATAAAACGTTTCTAGATCCACGGCTGACGATGGCTAACCTACTTAAATGTGAAAAGAGAACAGAATGCGTGAATCTTTCTTTTTCAGCCTCTATAAGGGAGTATGTTATTTAATACCACTACATTTTCAAAATTATCATTACGTAGGAATGCTCACTCCTCCATGGCACCTGATCCCACCTCTGATGTTTTGGAGGTCCGTGTTTGCTCTGCACCTATTTTTTATTGTTTGGTGGACTTTTGATATTGAATACTGTTCGTTATCTCCGTATGTTTTATGCTCATTACCGCTACAAAAAGTACAATTACCGCAACATTACTATACATTCGTTAGCCAGCGACTCATGCATGTACAGATTGATATTGATAAAGTACAATTCAAACTCGTAGGTAGAGGAAATGAATTATAATCACCAAATGTCTCATTGATAAAATTTAGCGGTAATCACTTTTCCAATCCCTAAATTCTTTCCCCCTAGAACTTTATGTTGTTTGTTGTCTTTCCAACTTTCCGACTTCGATTCCACCTATGCAAAGACCACTGTCATTCAATGCAAATTTAATGTACAGGATCAATCAATGGTGCCAAAGATGAAGACAAAATAAAATACCACAGCTCGATGTTCTTTTCGAAATGGGAGACCAAAATACAAAGTTGGAAATGATAACAGCCAACACAAAAGATCTATATATGGGAGAAGAATTTAGGGATTGGAAGTGAATGGAATTTTGATAAAAATGGAAAATCTGTGCTCCCCACTGGAGCTGTCATTGGAGGAGCTGTAAAACAAAAAGAAAATCCGTAAAATACTAGTAACATGGACCTCACCAAACCACCGTGATGAAAATCAATTTGACCATATGATCTAGCTGCAGATCTGTAGATCTCCGAAAAAAAAATATTGATAGACCGGTCTATCAATATTTTTTTTTCCGGAGAGCTACAGATCTGCAGCTACATATGATCTTGAATGGGAAATGGAGATCACTAGATATCAGATCATACAGAGGGGCAGACGTGAATAGTGATCACCACCTTGTCATTGCTTAACTGAGACTGAAACTGAAGAAATTATATAATAACAATCAAATAGAAAGGTAAACAAAACTAAGTGGTTTAGAAAGATGTTCAAAGAAAATTCTGTATGGAATTGAGAAACCTCTTTAGAAAGTCACAGGCAAAACATCAAGCAGGTCTACCGGCAAAATGTTGTAAAACTTGGATACAGAAAAACAGATGATATAGTCGTTGTTTAAAAACACATGAAAAACCAAAGAAGCAAGCACAAAGCTAAATCTGTAAGAAAAAGAGAAACTTACAAACATTATATAAAATACAGAAAGACAAAGAAATAAACAGATAAACTAGCCAGACATGACATACGCATTTTTTTCAATCATCTTGCTGACGAGGCAGAAAATGCTGCCCAGTGAGAATCATAAGATTTTCCAGAGTAAAGGACACTTTAAAATAAATAATAACCAAGGAATCGAACAAAATACCATCTGTAAAGAATACTATTGGTAAAAGTCATTGTAATTGAAAATATTTACATTTGCAAATGTTTTCTTTTACATAACACTACTGAAGGCAAGCGTTTTTATAACTGTGTAAATACAGGTTTGGGGTCAAGAGGTCATAGATGTGCGTTTGGATAAACGTTCAACGTAATTTCTCTGTGACGTCATAAAGGGTCGACGCGCGTTAAGTGGATTACATACATGCCGTTGGGTTTGAAAAATTAACGCATTTCACACGTTAAAAGTAACAATCAGGCAAATATAAAGTATGAATAAGTCACAAATGTAAATATAAGTAATAAGGTATCATTTTTGAGTTTTATTGAGATGTAAAACGGGTTGACACATGATCAAATCTTCCATAAAGCCCTTCGGGCTTTATGGGATTTGATCACGTGACCAACCCGTTTTACATCTCAATAAAACTCAAAAAATGATACCTTATTTCTTAAGAAAACAAGCAAAAAGATTGCTTAAAAACTTCAAAAAGGTTTAATATAGACAAGAGCCAATTAATAAATTTATGTCGTAGACCCTTTAGAAATTTAACGTATGGAACAACAGATTGACAAAAACAGTGTATTTTAAAACACAGATCTACCAACAAAAGATGGAACAGCAATAGCCAATACATTATTGAAATCAGTCAAATAAACAGGCCTGGATGGGATTCAAGCAACCATTTAAAGGGCAACTTGACCATCAAAAATCGGTCTTAATTCATAACCTATTTAACATCATATGGACAAATTAAAACACTCCAAATGAATGGTGAAAGATCTCATTTCGAAGCTACCCAAAAAAGGAGATTTCGGAAATTGTGATGGGGAGGAATAACTCTGATTTCCATCGCAAGGAAAGTCCTCTGCAGATTACTTCTCAAAAATATTGACAGAAAGTTACACAATATTATGTCAATATCTTGAGACAAGAACAGGCATGATTTCGAAAAGGGAAAGGCTTCAATGACCAAATATTCACTCTGAAAAACATCATATAGCAATCGATTGAATGAAAAACGCCACTCTATATAAAATCTATAGATTTCAAGAAAACCTTTGATAGTATTTATAGAGACACACTTTGGAAAATTTTAAAAGCATACACTCACTGAGTGCCAGAAAAAACCATTACCCTCATCAAGTGCTTCTCTACACAGTTTGAATGATAAAACAGATACAGGCTGTTTTACAGTCAACTTAGGAGCCAGACAGGAATGTCATCTCCAATCTTATTCCTATTATTGATTGGGTTATGATTAAAACAATTGTAAACGAGGTATAACATGGTCCATTTTCTCCACCTTACAGGAACTCGACTTTGCTGATGATATCCTCTTCTGTCATCTCAACAAGATCATGTGTAAGTAAAATCGCAAAGATTCAGCCACTATGTTAGTCAAATTGGTCTGAAACTCAAACCAAGAAAACTGAAGTTCAACACAATAATCTTACCCCAGGTCATTGTTTGAACGTGAATTTACACTACCTGGGGATGCTTACATATAAATACGACTAACATTGAGTGCATGGAGGATAAGATTTTCAAATTTTTTCCTATCCTATTAATTCCCAAGTAAAACTCAGATTGCTCATAGTGGCTTAACCCTACCCCTATGAATAATGATTTAAACAAATTTGAATCTACATCACCATGATCAGCTGGGTATGCTTCTTTATATATACCAGGGTGTAACTAATCATGGATTTGCTGTTCTTGAGAAGTTTTAAGAGATAGTCCTGTGTGTCTTCATGTACAACTTTGTTCATTCATAGTTTTCCATCTACCCAGTAAGTCAACACTTGAATAAATCAGAATCTTACGTCAGGAAGCTTCTGATGTATTTTGATTATAGACTCACAATTAAAATTAATATGCTTAATATTATTTCATGAAATATTAATGTTATTCATTTCCAAACGTAATAGAATTTAAGAGTAATTCTGAACATTCATTGCATTATCATACACATTTATGACATTTACTTGTTTATAAAATCTATATTAAGCTCCAATTTCATTTCAAAAATATCTGCTATCAACCATATTGTGTGTCTTGTTTATTGAAGGTTAAACATTGAAACTTTAATGGCAGAAGAAGATTAATCTGCTATGAGCAAACATAAATTCAAGTAGATCAGTTGTCAAACATTTATTTGCTGATACAGAATTAACACAGACTGCCGCTGTTTATAGGCAGATCCTTATGAATGAAGTCACATGAACACTGAATGTTTCACATTGTCTAGTTATATGTCATGTATCTAGGAGTGGAACTAAACTTAGCATATGCCTTAATCACTTTGTTCACAGCTTCTAAAAAGTCTTTCTCTGTGGCCATTTTCCTTCTAGCTCTGATGGCAAACATACCAGCTTCAGTACATACACTGCGGATTTCAGCTCCTGTAAAAAACAGTTTTATCAGTCATTAATACAAACATCATAACAATTTCTATCTAACACCATTCTCCTTTTTTCGTTTGTAATCACAGGGCTCGACATTAACGCTTGTCCGCTTGTCCGGTACCAATGAAAAAAAAATTCGGACAAGTGAATATTGCTGGGCACTTGTCCGATTGGACAAGTGATTTTTCTATGTAAAGAAGTCTTCAAATAATAATAATCACAAAAAAAACAACTATTGTAAAGTTTATCAAAAAAAAAAGAAAACGGAAGCGGTACATAAACCTGAATTTCGATCCCGATATCAATCGCTATGTAAGTTCACACTTGATCGGGATCGATATTCAATAATTGCAGCCATACTATTGCATGGCGTGGATCTTACGACGTTTGTGAGTCTAGAATATATTTGATTTATATTACAGATTCACTTGCGGACATTTATGCTGTTGTCAGGACAGGGAGTCTAGATAAAATTTTGTTTTATATGTGTTTGTCTTATTTATCAATAACAACACTTATAAATCAAGCACATTTAATTTTTTAATTGTTTTCAAGTTGACATAACAAGACTTTCATTGAAAAATTTTCGGACAAGTGAAGTTGAAGTTCGGACAAGTAAATATCTTAGTCACTTGTCCGAATGGACAAGTAGGAAAAAAAGTTAATGTCGAGCCCTGAATCAGTATACTAACAGATGCCAGAAAATTTGTAATCAAATAGTTTAACTGCTTTCTGCTGAGCTAAAAATTGTAAGCATGTCTTCTACCTTAAGCCACATTGATAAAAAACCCTCCAAAATACAACCCATTTAAAAAGTATGTTGCAATTCAACAACTGTTGTGTTAAATGTTAATACGGTTATATTTTTTTATCACTTACCTGTGCTATTTGGACACAGTCTAGCCAGTAGTTCATATCTGATGTCTTTTTCTACACTCATAGACCTGGCATGGATCTTAAATATGTGAGATCTTCCCTATAAAAGAAATACATACATATATAAGTTGACATAAATATTTTTATCTTTTTCTGCTTACAAAAAAAAAGTTATTTGCATGTAAACTGGTGTAAATACATTTCTTTTATTTTTTGTTGGGGAGTGGGGGGATAGAATTAAACATATAAGTAATGTAGTATTTAATGCAAATATTTATCTTTAGCACAAGTCCATTTTACCTATATTTGATTCTACCTCTAGATCTGGGAGATAAAGATTTGATATTTAATTGTGTTCTACCTCTAGATCTGGGAGATAAAGATTTGTTATTAAATTGTGTTCTACCTCTAGATCTGGGAGCCCGAATTCTATTTTCCTGTCCAGACGCCCTGGTCTCATCAATGCAGGATCTAATGTGTCTGGTCTGTTGGTTGCCATGAGAACCTTGATGTTACCACGGGGATCAAAACCATCCAGCTGATTGATCAACTCCAACATCGTCCTCTGGACTTCATTGTCACCGCCCGCTCCATCATCAAAACGGGCACCTGTCACAACAACCTCATATCACACCGTATACAGAAACTTATACAATTAACTCCCTTATCCAATGAATTACAGTCATAGAATAAAATTTTCATGTCCTAAATTTGTTTTTCAACACTTCATAGATTTGTGTGTAATACTTTTAGCCATTAAGGTTGAGATAAAGAAAAATAAGAATATAATTTATCGTAAATTATTTTTTTACGACCATACCTCCAACGGCATCTATTTCATCAAAGAAAATAATGCAAGCTTTTTTGTTTCTGGCCATCTCAAACAGTTCACGCACCATTCTGGCACCCTAAAATACAAGCATTAACATTAATGTACATTTAAAATCTCAGATTCTGTCTTATAAGTTTGAAATTTTGAGGGTTAATTCTAATCATCTATCTTACCTCTCCGACATATTTCTGTACAAGTTCTGAACCAATGACTCGGATAAAACAGGCATCAGTGCGGTTTGCCACGGCCCGTGCACACAATGTTTTCCCGGTTCCTGGTGGTCCAAATAACAGCACACCCTTAGGAGGCTCAATGCCCAAGTTAACAAAACGTTCAGGCTAAAAGAAAAGAGTTTAAGCATGGTAATATCTACATTATCCTGAAAGATTTAGTAGCTTTACCCCAACCCATCCCACCCATACTTTCTCAAAGGATAGGAATTGAACTCAAGAATGAACATTTTGACTTTCAAATCTGCAGAATTTCATAATTCTGTGGAAAAATCACAACCCTTGCTATTGGGAATGCACTCCTAAAACCTTTACACTTGGCGTGATAGTGGGGTTTCACTCACATCTTGTTACTCTGAGATTACTTTTTAGGGGTTATGGTATAACTTACATGTAGTAATGAGGTTTCCGCCACTTCCTGTTACTCTATATTACTATTTTGGGGCTATGGTGTAACTTACATGAAGTAATGGGGTTTCCACCACTTCCCGTTACTCTGATATTACTATTTTTGGGTTATGGTGTGACTTACATGTAGTAATGAGGTCTCCACCACTTCCTGTTACTCTATATTACTATTTTGGGTTTATGGTGTAACTTACATGAAGTAATGGGGTTTCCACCACTTCCCTCAGCTTGTCTATCTGCTCCTTACACCCTCCCACATCACTGTATGTCACGTCTGGCTTCTCCTCCACCTGCATCATTGTGACTGAGGGGTCAATCTTTGGGGGCAGAGGAATGTGGATCTGGTATTTGTTCCTGTCCACACTGTAAGGAAATAGTTTTAGAAGATTCAGATACTTGTTCGATAAATTAGTTACTTGATGATTATTTTACATAAGAAAACACAATGTCACAATCTACTTGAGGATTATTTTATCAAGGTAAATTCTACATTATATTTAAACATGTACAAGTAATTTCGCAGCTGCAAAAGATATATTCTTGTTTTTGTAATTAAATGTGAACTGTGTCCCTACCCCACCCTCATCCCTTCCTCTATGTCCGTGGGTGCCACCTGGTCCCCCAGATCTACCACAAACTTGGCAAACTGCTTCACATTGATGATGTATTTGGGGTCGTCTGAGTCGGCATTTATGATCTTTGTACACCTGGCTACTTGTAATGGCTGTTCACCTGTAAGTAAAAGGCGGAAGACATACTTCATTAGGAAATAAAATGAGATTTTCAATATGATAAGAAAGCAACTTTTAAATCATCTCTGAATCTTCTGGTGATAAATTTGAAGTATTGATCTTACTTTGCAGTGTCTGTTTGTCTGCAGCTAAATCCCAGAGAGCAGGTGGGGCTAGTCCTGTGTCGGACTCCTTGATTCCTACAATGTACATAATACCAAACTTTACTATAGGTATACTACAAGTTTGATTGTATTTATAGATGTAATGCATAAAGCACATTGTAACCATGATATTTTTAGGAACTTCAATTTTTGCAGATTCTAAAGAATGAAACTGTCCCATAGGAAAGTTAATCAACCTTTTCCTTGAGCTTCAAAGTAATCAACCCTATCTTCTTAACATTGTATTTACATAAATGTATTTGTAATGATACATTTCCTTTTTTTCCAATATTTACATTTAACACCTAAATCTTGCTAGAAACCTGTGTGTGAGTGTGAATTTTTCCAATGAAACTGTATATAAATGTTAAGTTTATTTAGAATTCCAGGCATTTCTATCATAATCTACTTGCTGCTATATATTTATCTATAAAGAATGTTTAAATTTTGGTAAGCTGTAATTGTATGTGTTCAGAAGTAAATAATAATTGAAAATATTATTCTTTCATGTAAATTACTTGAATCTGATTCGTTGAGAAACATTTGTTAAAAAACACTATGACCTGCTGAATAAGGAAGCCACGCCCTCCTGCATAGCAACAGTCAACATTGCTTGACGACGGGTAATATTAATAAAAATAGCGACTGCGCAGAATTTATGCACGCACGGTTCACTGTTATATGTATTTGTATTTATAAAACATTCAGTATAATATAATAGATATTGCATGTAGTTGAGTGTAACATTGAAAATTTTCACACCTCGAAAACCATTGTCAACCTCGGCTGCACCTTGCTTGACAATGGTTGTCTTGGGGTGCACCTTGGTTGAAAATGGTTTTCTTGGGGTGAAAATTTTCAATGTTACACTCAACTACATGCAATATTTATATAATATCAAACCCCTCTAAATATAGACTTGTAACAGAGCATGATGCTGTTGTTAAGAAATGCTGTATACCTGCTAATTCATTGACCTTTTTGACTCCATTTTGGATATCTTCCTCCACACTTTTTATGGCTTTACTATACTGGCCAACTCCCTTTTGGACAAAAAAAAATACATATATATATATAAACCTACAGACACATTGATTGTTTAAGCATAATTGATGCATAATTTCACTTTTGGGCCAACAAAAGATGAAGACTGTTTGAAACATTTGGGAAAAGAAATGCATTTGACTATATTCAGTACCTTATTTAAGAATCCTACAAAATATGACATTGTGATAATAGCGAGTGCAGCTGGCTCAATAGACTAACGTGTAAGAATAGAGGAAATAGGAATGAAATCTGTATATATGTTAGGCAAATTTTTGTGTGAAACCTTCCAAGAATTCCTTTGCTCCCAAGGTTCAATGCGAATTTATTTTCAAACATACAAAAGGCCAAGAATAATTGCTCTTCACCTAGATACGTTTCCTTTTCTTTATTTCCACAAAGCTTAAAAGTAACAAAAAATAATTTCATTATTAAATTATTGCACCAGACTTGAAGTCTTGTTTAACCAGGCACTCGGCTGTCTCTGTAAATTCTGACATCAGGTGACGTAACAGTCTACATTTTGTTCGGGCGGATTGACGTTCAACGATTCAACTGTAAGCTATGTATAGTACTGAGCTCACCCCAACGGTCACACGGTAAAACAGAGTAGGATTTATGAGTTTCATTATTTTCATATTTTGACATTGATTTATTAATTTTTCTCTTTTAATATAGAAGTAATTATAATTTTCATTTTAAAATTTAATTATTATTGTTGCTTTGAACCTTTGAATTTCATATTTTTGTCTAAAATCTCAAAAATAAATTCAGTATTTTCATATTTTGAAATTTATTTTTTTTTTGTTCTCTTTGAAACATACGTAATTATTAATTATCATTACTATTTTTTTTTTACTATTGTTGTTGAATAAATTCAGAATTTCTCTAAAATCTCAAAAATAAAAATAAAAATCTTTAAATTATCTTAATGGCTAACGTCCTTAATTTTGTTAAAAATATTTATTACATAATATTTGATATATATCTTGCATAACAAACATATTAAGATTAAAATGAATTAATTGTTTTTAACTTTATCATGTTTATCTATACGATGATAAACAACAGTTCGCTTCGAAATTAGATCGGACGTGGTGTACAATAAACCAGTAATGGCGCCCGATTTCTGTCGACTCTGAGGTAAAATTGGCTATAAAAATTTACGGTTATCAATATCATTCATTTAAACATCACCTTAGGGTTTTATGTACCCCATTTCATTCAATTTTATGGGGCTTCTACCACTTTATTGGGGCTTCTACCCTTCTGTATGGGTATTCTCCAAAAAACGGGGGGCTTCTGGAATTTCCAGTCACCCTCCAGTCAAAACAACTGAGAAAATTCTGTCGAGTGGTCTGTAGAAATTAAATAAACGCGACAGTATTTTTTTCATGGATACGTATATTTTACCTTGAATTGGCTTTTCAACTTCTTTGTCCTCTTTTGTTTTTCTCTGGTCTGCACCCAAATGATCTGGCATTGTCTTAAAAATAAAAACCAGAATCTGAAAAAAATGTTAACTCACTACAGAACTCTTTTGCACTGAAGATAGAAATGGCACAATGCAAGATAAATCGTTATCTTTTTATTCTATTTTAAATTTTTCGTTCAAATTGGAAAATCAATAATTATCTGGCATTTTTATGTTTTATTTATTTTAAAATGAAAATGATATAATAATTTCTATTAAATAAGACACTTTTAAAACTAAACTTTTTTTGTTGAATTTTATGTACGAGCTATCTTAAGATATTTTACGCCATTTTGAAAGTTTCCAATGTAAACAAGAACAAGGTGCTTGTATTTCTTCAAACCTTAACATGTTAATTTACATCGAAAGTAAAGCTTTTCCGGTGAGTTTTTCTCAATTACATAAGACAGACAAGGAAATTATATTTTACTGCTTTCATTACCTTCTCATTTTGATATGATTTTGTCGGAAGTTTTTTCCCCACAAAAATACATGACAGATTTTGAAAACTGTCTATTGGTTAGTTATTCATTATTAGTAAATAATTTCCGTTTGTGAACAAATTGAGTGAATAATTTGGATATCTAATACTATTGTCTTTGTTTCAGTTCAGAATGTATGATATATACTAGTTAGAATAATCTAACTGTGTCTCGGTACAGGCCCTCACCACAGTTAGAATACGTCCCATATACTTGTAATGTAGCAAATCGGAGCGGATCCGCTCCGAAACGATTTTGAAGAATATAAAATGATTTGCACTGGGAATAACTACCAAAATAATCAAAACAAACCTTCTTGAGATTGCTTATGCCTTTTATCCCAAAAATTAATCCATATAAATACGAAAATCCAATTTATTTTCTCAACGTTTTTCTCTCGATTCAAATTACCGGATATGTTTACATTCGGAACTCTCTAGATTCTTCCAAGTAAATGCACTATGCGAGTTATCGCCCGTGTTTCTTTCTGCTACATTACGAATACACGGAACGAATTCTATCGTTAAACCGGGTCCGTAGGACAATATCATTTTAACGATAGAACATTCTATCTAGATATATACAGGTATGTTAAACATTAAAATTCTCAATCATAATACATCATAATTTTTTTCAGCACCGAACATTTGTTGTTGTTGTAAATTTCAATGACAAAATTGCTCGGATCCGAGCCCGCATGCTGCACAAGTTGTTTGAGATTGGTTACCCAGATCACCAGTTCAGACTTCGCTACAAGGGGCAGTACCTCAGGGACGCCTTTCTCATTAGGGATTATGAAATTGTCGACAACTCTGTGATTAAGATGATTCCTTTATCAAAGAAATCTGATGTATGTGATGTATTTGTTTATTAAGAATTAATTAACACAAATTATATAATTATTTTCTTCTCCATGGCATGTTCTGTAAACCAAATTTTATTCGTGTGTGAGAAATTTTCATGTGGTTGTTGCGAATATTTCTCTCCATGAACTATTACTTAAAGTCTCTCTGTCTATTTACAATGTATCCAAAAAGGCCTGTTCACAAAAATTGATCGTCGCCAAATACTTTACCCCTGGTAAATCGCAAAATAAAGTTGTCGCGAATAAAAGTTGGTTTACAGTATCTCAATTGTAATGGAAAATAGAACATGTTTTACATTGGTTTTTTTCTTATTCAATGAATGAGTGTGCTCATGGGTAAGAGTTGAAATTACATTATGTAATTAATAGACTATATATATAGAAATATATGAACTAAATACTTATACGATATACCACTTTTTTCAGTCCATGTCTGACCTACAGTCGGTGGCGGGATCCTCCACAGTAAACCTGGATCTGAACGCTAACGAAACGACGGACATCAAGGCCCCGCTGTACAAGGAAATCAAAGCATTCACACTGAGGGAGAAACTCCTGAGAGACTTCAATGTATATATATATATAAACTTTATTTACAAACTGTTATAGCTAAGTCTCTGGTGATGAATACTTTTGTTATGCAAAACAGATAGGATAACACATTGTCTACAAGCAGTTTCATTTATGCTAATAAAAATTATAAGCTGCAGATGCTTCAATTGCATAAAATTCTTTTAGTGGAGATTATAGGCAATTTTCTCTAAAACTTGTTATTGTAGGACCTATTGTTTACTCTTTATCTCGTGTTTTAGGGCCTATTGTACATGCACTTCCTGACCACCTGTCTGACCCTGGTGACGACCTTTTACTACTCTTTTCTCTGGACCTTCCCAGTTTTTATTTTTGCCATTTTGTTTCGTCCTCAGTACACAAGAGTTGGAGGATATGTTGGAAATAACACTCATTTGTAAGTCACTAAGAAGTATTTATCTTAAAGTGAGGTTTGTATATGCTAAGGCCACCTTTTAAAATTGTTTTTTATAGCCCAACTGACTGGCTATAAAAAATGTCCCTATTCATATTTTTTTTTAATTCCAGATAAAAAAGATTTTTTTTCTTTTATTCCTGTATTTTCTCCTCTAGTAAACGTTTAAATACATGAAATACTGACCTAATTTTTTTTTAACCCTGAGTCAGGACAAACAAGCAAGCAAATTATAAGATATTGCCTACTGAAATAGAATTTATTTCAAATGAATGTGAATAAAAGCAGTTCACACATTGTTTAATACCTTGTATCCCAAAAATGGCAGTTGTTCATGCCTTTGATGTATTTGTTGTGTGTTATTAGATTAGAAAATTCACATTTTAAATAAATAAATATTCAAAGAGAGGTTTAATTATTTAACATATATTAGGATTGTTATATTCACCATTCACCGCTGTTAATGACTTTGTTTACAGGAGATTTATTTTCTGTATTGCGTACTTCTTGGCTTCTCTGGGGACACTAGGAGCAGCTATTTACATGTCTGCCACATCCTGGATGGTGATTGTGGTAAGTTTTTCATCTTACGGTATATGTGATTGTCAGAAAAAAAGCTTTAAGATATCTGAGAATTCCAGATGTTGTTAAATCATATGAAGAAAAAGTGTTTGGAACTTCAAACTAACTTGGACATCTTTGACTTTTTTTTAAAGATATTGATTCTCCATTGCTTGCATTTTGAGATACCAGATCAACTCTAAATTTTTGTGCAAGGAAAAGCTTGAAAACTAGGCTTTCTGAAATTCCTGATTTGACATACTATAAGATAGGATTGTAATCATTGTATTGTATTACAGAATCACGGCTGTAAGGATGGGGAGTTTACAGTGACTGCTCTCATAAGAATGTATTCACTGCGATATTCTTTGATATCTATAAGATTGTATTGTATATTGTATTTCAGAATCATGGCTGTAAGGATTGGGAGTTTATCAGTGACTGCTCTCATAAGAACGTCTTCACCGCAATATTCTTCGCCATGCAGTCCCTCCTTCTCCTTCTGTCGGCCATTGTTGTGGGTGTGTTGTTCTTCAGTTTCAGACTGGAGGTAATATATTAAATAGAAAAGTCAGTCTACCTTTGATTTATATATATTTGAATATCTATATATTTAATTTGAAAGGGAAAATTTTCAGAACTTTTTTTTTCTCTGCAGATTGGAGATTATATTGAACAATTCCTAGTTCAGGAGAGGGATATTGAAATGGTGATGGCAGCCGCTCGCAATGGAAGGTTAGCTCCCTCCCTTACATGTAACCATGGTGTCTACTATTCTTGTTGTCTTTGTAAATATGAAAACCTTGATTGCCCACGGTTTATTTCAGACTGAAGGACAAGAGAACAGCAGCCTATGAGCTGGCAGCCATGGCAGCCTCTGGTGACGACAACAAATTCAGGATCGTCGCAGAGGGAGGGTGAGTCAACTGTGCTTCTAAACATTGTATCCTTAAAGACTAAATCAAACTGTAGAATTTAAATACCACTGTTATACTTTGTTTAACTAATTTTCCTGTTTGATTTAGTTTGGAGGTTTTGCTTGCTCTAGCAATGAGTACAGATGAAGGAACACAGGAGCATGCAGTAGAGGCTCTAGAGGAACTCATCACCATCCCCTCCATACAGGTAATTATCACCATCCCCTCCATACAGGTAATTATCATCATCCCTTCCATACAGGTAATTACTCATCCCCTCCATACAGGTAATTACTCATCCCCTCCATACAGGTTATTATCACCATCCCCTCAATAAAGGTAATTAATAATCACCAACCCGTACATACAGGTAATTATCATCATCCCCTCCATACAGGTAATTATCAACATCCCCTCCATACAGGTAATTACTCATCCCCTCCATACAAGAAATTACTCATCACAATCCCCTCCATACAGGTAATAATCATCATCCCCTCCATACAGGTAATTATCACCATCCCCTCCATACAGGTAATTACTCATCCCCTCCATACAGGTAATTACTCATCCCCTCCATAAGGTAATTATCATTATCCCCTCCATACAGGTAATTATCATCATCCCCTCCATACAGGTAATTATCACCATCCCCTCCATACAGGTAATTATCACCATCCCCTCCATACAGGTATTTATCACCATCCCCTCCATACAGGTAATTATCACCATCCCCTCCATACAGGTATTTATCATCATCCCCTCCATACAGGTATTTATCTTATCATCTCCATACAGGTTATTATCACCATCCCCTCAATAAAGGTAATTAATAATCACCATCCCCTCCATACAGGTAATTATCATCATCCCCTCCATACAGGTAATGATCACCATCCCCTCCATACAGGTAATTACTCATCCCCTTCATACAGATAATTACTCATCCCCTTTATTCAGATAATTATTCATCACCATCCTCTCCATACAGGTAATGATCACCATCCCCTCCATACAGGTAATTACTCATCACAATCCCCTCCATACAGGTAATTATCACTATCCCCTCCATACAGGTAATCTTCCCCATCCCCTCCATACAGGTAATCATCATCATCCCCTCCATACAAGTAATTACTCATAACTATCCCCTCCATACAGGTAATTATCACCATCCTCTCCATACAGGTAATGATCACCATCCCCTCCATACAAGTAATTATCATCATCCCCTCCATACAGGTAATTACTCATCCCCTCCATACAGGTTATCATCATCATCCCCTCCATACAAGTAATTACTCATAACTATCCCCTCCATACAGGTAATTATCACCATCCCCTCCATACAGGTAATTATCACCATCCCCTCCATACAGGTAATTATCATCATCCCCTCCATACAGGTAATTATCATCATCCCCTCCATACAAGTAATTATCACCATCCCCTCCATACAGGTAATTATCACCATCCCCTCCATACAGGTAATGATCATCATCCCTTCCATACAGGTAATGATCACCATCCCCTCAATAAAGTTACTGATCACCATCCCCTCCATACAGCTATTTACTCATCCCCTCAATACAGGTTATAATCACCATCCCCTCCATACAGGTTATTATCATCATCCCCTCAATACAGGTAATTATCATCATCCCCTCCATACAGGTAATGATCACCATCCCCTCAATACAGGTAATAATCACCATCCCCTCCATACAGGTAATTACTCATCCCCTCCATACAGGTAATTATCACCATCCCCTCAATACAGGTAATGATCACCATCCCCTCCATACAGGTAATTATCATCATCCCCTCCATACAGGTAATTATCATCATCCCCTCCATACAGGTAATTACTCATCCCCTCAATACAGGTAATTATCACCATCCCCTCCATACAGGTAATTATCACCATCCCCTCCATACAGGTAATTACTCATCCCCTCAATACAGGTTATAATCACCATCCCCTCCATACAGGTAATGATCACCATTCCCTCCATACAGGTAATTACTCATCACAATCCCCTCCATACAGGTAATTACTCATCACAATCCCCTCCATATAGGTTATAACTAATCACAATCCCATCTATTCAGGTAATTACTCATCACAATCCCCTCCATACAGGTAAATATTCATCCCTCCATACAGGTAATTAATCATCTCAATCCATTCTATACAGGTAACTGTAGCTGTGTTTTTTACAATATTGTTTGGTGTGTCTATGTCATTGTACAAGGTTTTTTAGTGTATTTGTAAATAAGAGGATTTTACTGCATCTCCTACCTATTTTTAGGACAACTTTGTGGAGATTGGAGGAGTCAAGGCATTGACAGCTCTCCTTCACTCAGAGAATTCCCGAATCATGCAGGAAGCAGCTAATGCCATCTACGGAATAGTATCAGAGTCTGACGAACACAAGAGCGCTGTAGTCATGGACCATGGGTAAATGTTGCCATCTGTTGTGTAAGAAATGAGGAATTTTAAAAATCACAGGTCTTACAGAATACAAGTTATGACTTTGTGTACAATGAAAAGCTAATCCATATGTTTTCAGCCAAATGAAAAGTGAATTTCAGTGAAATGTGTGTTTAACATCTTGGCTCTGTGTAATTATATCAGATTCTGCCATTAATGTTATGGTAGGATATTATATAAAAATGTGTGTTATTCTAGTCTGGATGACCTAGCTCGTGCGGCTTACCAAGGAACAATAACTTGTCAGAGGACCGTGGCCAGTATCTTCCTGGATCTGGCATTCAACAGAGACATCCGAGTCCAGATCACCTCCAGGAATATTCCAGGTAACTGTATCAAGGGACATAACTAGTGATAGGGTCAATAACTCTTTTTGTCATGTCAAAAATATTAAGTCTGGCATGATACCAACTTGAAAGTTCTGCTTTGATGTATAAGGATTGTCTACATTTACATGTTATGTACACTGATATAAAAAACTGACACTTTTAATATCTTTATCTCCAGCTCAGGCTTTGATCCACTTATGTAGAAGCAATGACGTGGAGACTCAGAGATATGCTTTACAAACACTAGAGCTTCTGGCAATAGAGAGTTCTGACATGATCTGTGCTCAAGTAGGTGTCATTGCTTTAGTTTAATGAAGTAGTTATCTGCATCACAAAACAAGACTTAACATCTGTTCTGTTCTATTTAGGAAAATCTACTTGAGGTTCTTTTGGAGCTTCCTATGAATACCATGGATGAAAAGTTGTTCCTTTTGGCTGGAAAAATCCTCCTGTACTACGCAGAAAATAGACACGTAAGTCATGCCTCACTGTTATATATCTCCTAAAATTTTGTGGCCACCTATTTTTGGAAAGCCATCATGTAAACACACCCCTTTAGAGGTTTCTTGATGGGTTTCTCTTCTTACAGACATGTGAACTACTGATGGATCACACCATGCTGAAGGAGTCTCTGAGTATGTTTGCCAGAACCAAGGACCCCATGCTGCAGAAAGTCGTGGCTAAAATCATCTTCTGTATGCTGGAGGCTGCAGATCTTCGGTGAGTTATAAGTATTTCTAAGTCAGAAGGCGTATCTTTAAAAAGCATACATGTACCTTCATATTATTAGGTTATATCGATTCAGGTTTAGCTTAGGACTTGTAGCATCTGTACATGATTTGAAGGTCATTTCCATTCTTATGAACAGCTTTCACAAAATTATCATATGGAAATGGCAAAAACTAAAGTAGCAATTTGAAAATTTACATACAGAAAGATAAAGTGTGACATTGGACACTTAATTATTATACTACTCATTTTATGTTTAAAGAAAATTTTACAATGGAAAAATATATGTACATTAAATCTCATGAAATAAGAAAATCCATTTGCAGATTTAGAATAAGTGCTCATGACCTAAGAATTGAAAAAGGCAGATATGAATCTGTAAAAAATAATGCTGGTCAAAGAATTCCCTTAGATAGAAACAAAAGAATATGTTTAATGTGTAACCAAAACAATATAGAAGATGAATATCATTTTCTTACTGAATGCCCATTATATACTGAGGAGAGAGATAAATTTTTTCATGATATCTCATTACTAAACAAAAATTTCATATTATTATCAAAAGGAGACAAATTTCTCTGGTTAATGTCTAATGAAGATAATCTAATTATTACAAAGCTAAGTGAATATCTTGTCAAAGCCTTCAAAATAAGGCATAATGCCATGAGTTTTCATAAATGATGTTATAGACACATATTTATTTGTAAACTGGTATATATGTATATTGATAATATTGATTTTGATCGCATGTTGATTAACAATTTGATAACCCCAACTGCTGCATCTACATGTTCAGTTACTTGTAATATTATATCAGATATATACATGTGTGTGTGTGTTTATGTTTGTATATGTTTACTAACCTTTCTTTCAGAACTTTCTATCTTGTCATTGTAAGAAACCTTTATGCCTTCTGGGCCCAAAATTGGAAATAAAATTATCTTATCTTATCTTATCTTATCTTATCTATATAAAGTTCTGATGAATTAGAACCTGAAATGATAAGAAATTTTTTATTAGATACAAGATATTTTGAAATCCACACATTTAATATTTGATGTTAAATTATTTTCCAACACACACTGAATATTATTTGTGTTATTATTTGACAGTGTTCGGGCTCGGCGCCTGAAGTTGGACCGGGTTCTTGATTACATCATGGATAACTCTGCTGACAGGGAGGCGTGGGACATGGCTGACCAAGGTAACGTGTAACAAATAAATCATAAAGCTAAAAATACTCAGTATCTGTTATCATTTTTCTGTGAAAAGTTCTTTATGTGCATTAAAAAATATTAAGGTGTGAAAATCCCCCCCAAAAAATATTTAAAGTATTGCTCTGTAATCTTAAAGTCAAACACCTACTTCCTATATACCTGGTCATTCCTATATTCTGAGTCTGTGATATAAAGGTATTTTATTACACTACAGGCCTACAGGTGATGAATTCCAAGGACGACCACACCCCTGTACCTGCTCTTCCCTCCCTCAGTACACTGGAGAAACTCAACAAAATGGCTGCCAAGGACTCGTTTGGATCTCGAGCTTCCCTACGTTCAGATCCGGGCTCATCTGGAGGCTCGTCTGATGACGTAAAGAAGGGACTCAACTGAGGATACCCTCCTCCCCACGCAATAGAACTCAAATACTGTTGAAATCTTCTGTTCTATGACAATGTTAATTAAATTTTCCATAGTATTTTAAGTTTGTTACAATATATTTATCTAGTATTCTAATAATATGCATAAATTTAGAGTTTTGTTAACTTTTTCCGTCCATAATATGCACTCTTTTTGACTTATTTAAGGTTTAAGGAAGTACACGTATTTTGTACAAAAAGGACATTCTAAAGTGTATCAATTTTGTTACCTTTTTTTTTTTTTTTACAAACTTGACATTTATTTGTTGATTACTGTGATAATTCTATGATTTATTCCTATTTGTAGCATTTTATTTATATAAACCTGTATGTTTATATCTATCTGTATGTAATCTTTCATGTTATTTTTTAAATATTTAAGATTGAATCGTTTTCATTATTTACATACCTTAGCTATCTTTATGTAATACATTTTCATTTTCCATTTGTTTTAATGGATTCCAACAGTTTTATTATTTATATCAGACATTTTATTTTAGACTTTTGGAGGCTGGTCCTCCCTTGCTTTATTAACCATGTTAACCATTATAAACCAATTCAGTAAACTACTTAAGAGTAACAAGTGTGTTTTTTTCTCTGAATTGTGGGATGTCAGAGGGTTTCTGTAGATTACAAAACTTGAAAGTATTTTCATGCATAAAGCTACTATTATCAGCCCCTTAATGTGAAGGTTATGTAATATCGTTCCTCTACACAAACCCTTGACATGTCACTAATTAAAAGGGACTACGCCTAGAAAGCTACCATTTCATTTGTTCCTGGTATAGGACTGGAACCAACCAAAATTGACTTACTTTGACTTATTTTCTCTTTTTTAGAGAGCAAAGGGCCGCAACTATAACGTACCAGCGGACTCTGTTTTGGGCTATATTTATACCCCCGCTTGAAAAGTGGGAAGGTATATAGTGATCAGGATGTGCATCTGTTATACTTTAGGTACCCATCTCTTATCTGCAACTTCTCATATACATGTACCACTTAATGAAATTTAACAAGACTTTAACAGAATCTTTCTTACATAGTGCCATTGTGCACCTCCTATTTTACTTTTTGATCCGATACATATTTTGGGTTTCCCAGAGCAAAATATGAATACAGACATTCTTTCTATAATATTGAAGGGTTCCATCTTTTATCCGCAACTCCTCCTTTACCACTGAATAAAATTTAATGACACTTTCACAGATTCTTAGTTACATAATGCCATCGTGACCTCCTAATTTACTTTTTGATCCGACACTTATTTCGGTTCTCCCAGAGTAAACATTGAATTCCCCATTATACAATATATAATAATATGGGAGGCTTGGGGTATCATTTAGTGAGCTCAGTGCTCATTTTACCTCTAGTTTATTTTTTAAAAAAATTATATGATGTTTTGGTAAAGATTTTAAAATTAATTCATAATAAAAACAAAACACACTAACTTAAAATACATCTTTAATAAATATAAATTGCATCATTTGTTCTTAAAAAATATTTCAATTTATATTAATGACTGACAAGTTTCGGAAAGTCTTTTCTTCTGTTAAAATGCCAGTGAGCAGAAAGACATTAAATATCTACCAGCAGACATTTCCGAGCAGGAAAATGGAGTCTAACAGTTCATAACTGCTGTTCTTGGACTTTGTTATATTTTAAATGCAATAATGCAGTTGTATTATAAAACACACATAAAAAAAGGAATGAAAATGTTACCACCAAGAATCTCGTATCTTCATGTTTGTAAAACATTAAAATGCACTCTTGAGACAAATTCTGAATTAAAACTGGACTAGATGTTACAGCGCTGAGTAGCCCGTGTAGCCAGTAATGAAAGGTAGACCAGTACCCACAGATTTCTGGTAGTCTAAATAATCTTCACCAAAAAAGTTCAGAAGATAAATCTCCTCTTCATAAATTCTCTCTCGGAAAAATCTCCATGACACTATTGTATAGGCTATCAAACAGAATGGATTTCCTAATATTAGCTGAAAAAAAAAAATTAAAATTCAAACATTAACAAGTCTAATTTACATGTATTGACATGCTTAAATGCACAAACCTTAACCCCACACATACTTGTTCTTTATTTGTTCGTCAATGCACCTCCCTGAAAACTGATAACTGAAAACCTAACATCTTTCTACATTTAAGTTTTATTTTCTGGACAGAAAGTGATAATTGCTGCATAAAATTTTTCTGATTTTTGTAAGCTTGAAGTGAAATATATTTGTAACAGTTTCTTTTTCATGTCTTTATCAAATGCTTTGTCTGAAATGTTTATCTTATTTTGATCAAGTAATCTAGATCATGCATGCGTGTATTTAATATATGATTTTTTTTATGATCACCACCATTGAGACTTAACATTACCTGAGTCCCTATGCTCCAATAAAACCACTTGACATTACCTGAGTCCCTATGCTCAAATAAAACCACTTGACATTATCTGAGTCCCTATGCTCCAATGAAACCACTTGACATTACCTGAGTCCCTACGCTCCAATAAAACCAGCCGACATAGGACGGATGTCGACACCAGGAGTACACTCCCCTGGTGACCAGCTGATGACCTGGTCTCTTGACGTACTGGACATAATGGTTAAAATTAGTTGAGGCTGTTATCATACTAGCTTTCCTCAGAGATTCTCCAAACAAGACTAGCAGTACACCAATGACAGCTATATAATAATACTGCTTTAAACCTAAAATAAACATTGTCTTATACAGAATTTAAGTAAACAAAGTGATGAAATTCAAATTATACATGTGCATTTCTGCTGATAAAATGTTTACATATGTTTCTGTTTATATAAATTCTGTGTTATTTGACTAATACCTGGTGCTATATACCATTCTACAAAAAACTCGAGCCAACTGGCTACTGCTGCCAACTTATACTCGCGACTGTGGTCCAACAGGTACGAGTCTAGGGTGAGAGAGGAAGGATTCGTAGCTGCCGTCGTCAAATACTCAGAGAAGTGGAAGAAGCTGAGGGCCATCAGGTACCACCCAAAGTGAGTCAGGGTGGTGCTAGAGAGGCTGATAAGACACCCGAGTCCAAACACCAGACCAAGGAAGCCACCTCGTACTGCCACCTGGTAAAATATACAACACATTAACTCAAGCCTTTAACCGTTACATCATTTCTTATGGAGGAAATTCACCGCCTCCAGATATCATTTGAAAAAAAAACACCAAAGAATTTACATTATACATATTACAGTAACAGTTATCTTTGAAAATTATTTGGGGAAGTAATTTTCATTAAATTAATGAACTTACCTTCCCAAATAATTTGTTCATTAATGATTAATGAACAATTGTAAATATTAAACTGCATAGATCTAATAAAATGCAAGTTTTCGTATTCCCGATACCAGTATAATACAAAATGAAACCAAAAGATATCAATTTTGAACAACACTCTATAGTACTTTAATATGCTACATGTTACCTTGTAGAAGTTACCGTGGACACCACCTGTTGTGATGTAGCTTAACAGCACCAATACGCCATTGTACAAAATTGCATACAGTAAAAACAGAAAGAACCAAAAGTATGTATATAAATAGTCAGAATTAGTTCCTAAGTACGATATCCATGGCACAAAAACGATGCAGGCACCACCCAGAAAACTTTTCAAACTTATCCTTCCATTCTCAACCAGAAACGCCATTGTAGACACATTTCGTGATTACCTCCCTTTCCGAAGCTCTTCCTTGTTTACGTTTAAAATTTATCGATTACTAATGGTGTACTCCGATTCCGATGGAAATAAATATTTTAAACAACTGTAAAAGCTACTTAACGCATCCATCATGTCACCCTGACAACAAGATAGAATAGGCCCGGGATCATTGAAAAATACTTCAGATCACGCCAAGTTTTCGGATAATACCTTTGTGAAAATATTTTAATTTTGTACTAAACTGTAAAACATTATAGTACAATATAAAGATTAAAATGTTCCCTGACCATGCTGACTATGGAAACAGAACTGTATATTTAGTCCAGAAAAGATCAAATATGAAATAATAATTACAATATAGTATGGAAACCTTAAATTGACTAGTAGGTATAATATTAACCATCTTATAAAAATACTATTTCGGGTTGAAGGGAATTCACTGTATACAAATATGTCTATTATAAGAATGGCATTTTTTATTTTCCCTCAAAATTAAGAACTTCCTTGTCACACACACCCCTCCCCCAGTTCATTATCTAAAGCTAAAAAAAATGAAAATTTGTTTTCGATTGATCTAAATATTTCTTTTCTTTAGTATTTGAATTGACGAACGTATGCCGAATACCGCACTCATATCATATCAACTTGATCTTGTAATTTTCTGTAACTTAAAGAGGTAAGAAAGATTTATACTTTGGAATTCAAGAGCATGCAATTAGTTAGAGATCTAGCTCTATGATTTAAATGTCTCGAAAAAAAATTCTGTGGAAATGAAGATAATAAGAAAGTGTTTTTGTTTTCATCCTAAAAGTCTAGAACGTGACTGATGTAAAGATGATAAAATAACAGTTTATTTGAAATTGTTTTGTACTTTATGAAAAGACGTAGTTACATAATTTCAAGGTTTATATGGAATTTGCACCATCATCCGCGTTATTTTGTAATCACAAAGTTCCTCAATATTTACCGGGGATAAATCATTTAACCCCCCACTCATATTTCGATACCCTGAGTGTGAGCTAGTCGTACAATCAGACAACGCATCCTCATTATACGCACTGCATAAAATACCCCCAGGAGTCCAGAGAAAGACAGCATATACAAAAGGAATGATAAAAAATTGTTTTCCTTGTGTCTGAAATTATTTCCTTCTCGGCGCGATGACTTCACAACATTCTAATGAGTTTTCGTCTGTATTAGCCCCATAAATGTCAGCTCTTCGCGTGGGAGGAATGTTACCCGGGGTCGAAATGATCGTAAAATATTGACAACCCTGTTTACTTATGATTCTAATTATGGTAAATGGAAGCTTTTTGACTAAAATGACACTTGGAATTACCATCTATAGTTGATCATTGATCTATATGTCGGAGCCAGTGAGGGAAATTTAGGATTAAGGTGATCATAGCATCCCCGAGCTGCAAGGATTTTTGTGGCTAACACCTGTAAGGCTTTTAATTTATGGAATCTTCCTTGTCATAAAGAACGAACAAATTGGAAGTGTGTGGCCAAAAGATTGCTATCTTGGGTGCAAATTTAAAGCTTTTTGTGGTAAATTTGTGAACGCGGAGGTAGAGGAGGTCGCGCAATGAGCCGTTAGTAAGGGGCCGAGTTCTATGAACAAATCAAGTGATTCATTATTTAGAGGAGAGCTCATAAATTCCGGGCTATTATTCTCGGATGACAAGTCCCTAAATGCTAACGATTATCAATGATACTTTGTATATTTTTGGGGTCTTGGGGTTAGGCAGTGAAGATTCGCATCAACTCAATGAGTTTTAACCCTATGCTTCAGCAGATTGCACGGAAGGTATTTTGAGATCTTTTGTTCATTTTTTTTCTTCAGAATTTTAAAGATTAAAAAATGGTCACTTTTCTGCACGAAAAGACATGAACCAAATGACAATTATAATATGAAGATAATCATTCATTAATTTTTTCCACTCAATTTTGGGATTAGGCCTTCTTTGATATGGAGCATTGACTCACTCTTCTATATAATATCCTCCCCTTGTGTTGTCCGTATATTGTGTTGTCCGCTCAGTGTTGTTGTCCTTGCCTTACAGTTGTCCGATCAATTGCTGTCTGTGTTCTGTGGTTGTCAAAGGTTGCTTAGATATAATGAAGGTATGCTCACCTAATATCAACAAATATTAAATCACGTAGCCGCAATAAGCAGCTGCAGGTTCCCTTAGCTGCTATTTTTGGCTTCAGCTTACAGTTGTCCGATCAATTGCTGTCTGTGTTCTGTGGTTGTCAAAGGTTGCTTAGATATAATGAAGGTATGCTCACCTAATATCAACAAATATTAAATCACGTAGCCGCAATAAGCAGCTGCAGGTTCCCTTAGCTGCTATTTTTGGCTTCATCTCAATTTGATCAACAACAGTTGTGTTAGTTTAAAGGTGTTTTTATAAAATAGATCAATCAGGATCTGAAATACTTTGATGTGATCGTTCATAATTTTACCAAATCCATTATGGTGTTCAGGGTCAGACGATACCTGATCTCAATGCGATGAACCTGTATCAAGATCACAATTTATTTATAACAAAGATCGGTAGGATTTAAACCTTGTACATGAAGGCTACAATATACGTAGATTAACCTGTATCAAAATATGCAAAGAATTTTAAAGTACTAGTACACTGTTTGTCTTTGGGGTGAACTTAAATGACATTCTTTTTATAGAACAATTTTTATATGACATTTTATTGTTTATGTCGACAGAATTTTATTGCTACTCCGATATCAGAATCCTAGATTGGTGAATTTATATACATGTACATTGTTAATGTCCAGGTGTCTAACGAAATTGAATGCCGAAGAATGCCCCAAAATACATGTTGCAAATACTTTTGCCTGTTCCCATGATTGTCTTATGTATAGGATTCGAAGAGACTGCTATATTATATAGGCTGCATTTACAGAAACACCTGAAGATTCAGCCGACAATCAAAGCACATCAAACGATGCCAGGCAATGGTCCTCTAAAACGATATCTCTGTTATCAAACTTCAACAATATACATTGTACTTATTTCAGTGAAAATATCATAAAGGGGGTTTATGATTTAGCCCCCAGCAGAGAAAGCGTCAAAATATTCTTTATTCGTGAAAATAAAATTGTAATCTGTGGAACGATTCTCAGGGGTTCATTTTTTCCATTGTCACTTAAATATTAAGCGAAATAGATTTCTTGTTTTTGTGGCGAGATTCGATCCGTAATTTGTAAGCTTTTATCAATACCCATATCACTGAAATTCATAAATCAAACTGCTCCCAAAGAAAACAATTCCATTCAAGTAAAATCTAAACGTGGGGTCGGCTCTACGGGACACAAGTTTTAGCCTTTGTGTTTTTAGCCAGACCTTGGATCCATTCGTCTCCCAGTTTTCGGGTATATCGTATCGCTTGTTATCAAACTCTAATCTCTTTCTAACATAGTGACAATCTTGTTGCTGTTGTGATGTGAATTTATTACGCAGGGTGAGAATTTTTTCCAACCATTTTTATCAGTGTTCGTAGCTCATGATATGTATGTAAACATTTATTATACAATTGAAAGATCTGAATATATGTTTACCTTGTTTATAATACAATGTACATGTATCTGTCTGATGTGCCATTTGGCATAAGGAAATAAAGAATTGAATTGAATTTTTCACATGTAATGAAAAATGAGTATCTTTTACCAGTATCCTGTTGTAATTATCTGTAACATAATTAAGCGATATTTTCTACGGGTATAGTAAATCATTACTCGAGGCCATTTCTAATTGCAACCTTTGACAAAAAATCTTAATTTACATAAAAATCCCATGTAATCAAAACTTTTATCTACAAATAAATATAATTTTCATAATTCAGCTTTGTTTGCGCTGCCATTATTATAGTTTTATTGACTTATATACCAAACTCTTACTCCAATATCTAACTCTAGAATTCACAAACTTTTGAAGCGTTATACCTGCCAATAAAAACTACATGTGATCAGAAAAAGGGATAAAAATTGTATTTATTCTGTATCCATTCACCCATTGCTTAAATGGAATGTGTCTATACAGGCATCTTCATTTTGGGCAGAAATAAATACCAATCGTTCCTGGAAAATTGAATTCTTGTCGTGTGAAAAGAAAAAAGAAAACAGACAGTAATAGACAATAAATTGACATTTAAGATTTGCATAATACACCAAAAATATTGGAAACAGCTATTCTCCTTAATGGTTTCGGCGTCAACCGACACTATACAGAATCATTAAGTATCGACAGACCGATTATCTCAAAAGTCAAGGACCGCATCAGGTGACCAGTATTTCTGTATAATGACGCAGTGATTTTGGTTTTTTCTTCTTTCTTTATTTACGGATATATCTGTTTTAATAATCCATTAATCATATATAAAAGTCATCCGTGATATAATCCCCCTAATTCTCTTGTTACATCTATTTCGACTTCATTCGTTAACATGATTTCGATGAATTTTCACCCTTATGAAATTTTTCTATTTTTGAATTGAAAACTATTTTTAAGGATGAAGAAAATCGATGCTAAAAAACCTCAAACATTGTAAAATTCGGATAAAGAAGCACTAGGCCTTGCGGCGTAGGAATACATCAATAGGGATTCAATGTTGAAAACATGCAAATGGTGAACGATCTGATAAAGGTCCTTTCTTTATCAAAATTAATAATAATTTCGAATAAATACATTAATCTGAATTTTTATACGTAATCATTTTATTAGCCAAAAAAAATATCAACATATGATTGTCAAATCACTGTACTACTGGTATAGTTTGTTTCCAAAAGTCTTGCGATTTCAAACCTCCTTACTACTCACCCAACTTTCCATGTGGAATATGTAAGCTATATGATCCAAGTCTTATGCTATCAATCTGTCCGTTTGTCTGTTTGTCCATTTGCTTTTTTCGACTTTTTCTGAACCCAATTTCAACATTTTTTTTCCACAAAAAGGAAAATAATACATATTAAAGCTGCCTTACCTATACATGTAATCATGGCACATAGAACTATAGGATAGAACAACAATAAAAGTAATTTGCAAAAAAGTAATTAGTTCTTTTTATTATTTTATTTTTTTTTCAAGTTTAGGCTGAAAAAATGTAATTTAATTAACTACTCTGGCCTTTGAACCACATTTTGTTAAAGTACAAAAATAAAGAAAAACTGGAGTTACTGTGAGCAGTGAGCTCACTAAATGATACCCCCCACCTCCAATATGAATTAATATAATGGCAGTGTCCAACCCGTTTGTAACATATAATTCTGTCATTTTTTAGGCAAATCTTTTACAAATTTTGGAATTATCCATTTCCTCTCAAAGTATAAGAATCCAGGAATGTATCCTCGTTATATCTGATTTCATGTTAATTTATAGAAAAGTATACAACGTTTATCACCCATCATCCGCGTTCAGACTGAGTAAACACACTTGTTTATAATAACCTGGCGGGCATTCTCTTCGCACAAAATAAAACTGGTGGGGTTCCTTATTTTTGTCTTCTTATTTTATTTTTAAATTACCCCACAACCTTGAACAGTTATATATAATAACTCTGTTTTATGCTTCTGAATATCCATTAACCAGTGACAAATATTTTTTTTAATTTCAAATTTAAGGAAGTTGAGCCATTGGTGGGATCAGTTTGTTTGATGCGGGTTTTCAGTTGGTGGGTGGGTTCAGTATATTGTAATAAGAAGGGAGGTAAAGAGACAGTGGGTGGCGTACTTGATTGTCTTCAGCACGTTAACTCCTATTCTTATCAAGCTTTTCACAGACACTGAGTCAATACTTTGTTTTTGAGAAGAGCATTTACACGCAAAGTACTCATTACTCAAAAAGTCAACACTGCCAACATAGTGATTAACAAATACATTGTTACTCAAATTATTATCCAGACACAAGAGACTTATCCAATGTATTCGTAGAGATTTTAGGGCTTTTTCTTCTTAAATTTACCCAAATCATATAAATTACATAATTATGAGCATTTTTATTCTTATAACTATAGTCTCGATGCATTAAAATTGAAGATTAAAACTTTGATAGATTTTCGTAGTTTGTTCTTAAAAATTAAGCACCGCTTTGAGTTACCTATTTAATATTGTAGACATTGGTATGCAGAAAACACCTTGCTAGTTCTGTGGTTCCACTAATTTCGCCAAAAATTCATTCCCGTCCATCTGCTATCTTAATCTAAGAAGTTGATACTTTTTTAAGCCCTCATATTCGTGCCTAAAAGATAAACTTCGTGCTGAAAACGATTGAAATAAGCGATATGACATACAATATGACGGGAAGATCATTAAATATTAGGAGATTTTGATCTGCTGTGAAAATTGAGTGAAGTTCGAGCCAAGACAAGCCGTTTTACCGAAATTTGAAAGTGTGCCATGAAAAGCTGGGCAGCTGAAGAACTGCTTCCGTTTGGCTAATTACACCGAACTTATCAAGTCAGAATCGTTACGTAACCCTAAAAAAATAAATTATTGAATAGGCAGATTTCTAGAGACATCAGGAGGAAACAGAGAATGTTATATCCACTTTTCGTTTCTTATATACTTGAAACACTTTAATTTGGAATGAAATTTTAAAAATCTTGTTATCTTTAGATTTGATTAAATATATTAACGGAACTGCAACAAGAATCACTTTTAAAGCCATACTAATTCATCAGCAACTGCAGAATGTCTTATCTGCTGAAAATTTATTTGTGGCACATGGACAAATTGGTGAATCTTTCACCGCAGTTTAATATCAAGTTTAAGAATGACATCTGAAGTATCCCAGAAATAAAAACTGATGAATGTGCATTTGTCTCTTACTAGAATAATAAATGATAACTTAAAGAAAAATCACCAGTCGCTGGCCCAGACCACACATATGCTGATTTTTCTTAATTCGGGTCCATTTGCATGAATTCAAGACAGCCCTGATAGAGTGATAGGCGCGTGATGGACGTTCTCTACGAGATAGAATGATTGGTCAGTCAATTCCCACTGGAGTCTCTATCAGTCACAGTCCCCATTGTCAAAGCCTGAAGACAACGAGAAAAGGGACAATAGCCCTCGTGCCGAAAATGTCGGGGAGAAGATTCGCCTTGACAGCCCAGAATTCTATATCGTAGAATCTAAGGGAGAGAAGCCAATTACCTAGGGCCTAAATTCCGGGGGCCATTGTCCCGTCTTGTTTGCTCTCGCTGCAAGAATTTTGCAGATGGTTGGATTAAATGTCGCCCATTCAGTGGTGGATTGACACTTTACAGATTAAGTCAGCTCTGAAGTGGTGTTAAACTAATTAGTGCGAATTAATTATTTTTATCAACTGTTAAATTGTTTCTATTCAAACTGATAAACACAGACAAACAATTAAGGTCCTTGAAGAACATAGAACCTGATTGTGTTAAACTGAACAGTTTATAGCGAAGAGAACAAGATCTAGTTAACTCTTTTTTGAAGATGTTTTACTTTTTTTTTAACTAATTATCTTTGTAGCATATCAGCAGTTATTCTTTTGTAGTTTCTTGTTTTTGAAATCTCTGGTTTAGGTAATTTTTTCTGATTCCTCAATACTTCAAACTTGCAGATTTTCAGAGATAAATTATCAAGCCAGGGTCTGGTTATGGGTCGATGTTAAGGTAACTATATTTTAACCGGTTTGATGACTGATTACAAAGTCGCAAAAAAAGTGACAAGGAATAGGGAAAATGGAGGAAAACGCCCAGATTTACTTGGTCTAAATGCTACCCAGGTCAAGGTGTTTTACTTAACACTTCTATAGCTAACCGATATCACTGCTCTCAGATGTAAGGCGAATAAAAAAACTAATCCTGTGTTATCAGATGTAACTCAGATGTAAAATCACACAATTATGAACAAAACATCGCGTGTAAAGTGTTTGTCGACCGTTTGGTTGTCTGCAGGAAATTAGTCCGCGCGCGTTCCGTTCTCAGTGTGACGATGACCCTGGGGTCACCGGATATAGAAACTTCTCCAATTTCTACAATCTGACAGGCCAATCTGTCTATCATGATCAGATTATACTAGCGAATTATTCTATTATAGCATATTTACATAACCAGACTGAAAGAAAAATGGAGAGAAAATAAAAGAATGACTAAAGCTGGGGCGTTGAATAAAATACCGGAAGAAAATGAGACCGATACTTCAGTAATCTTTGACATTTTTGAATATTTTTTTACTTTACATATAAGTATTTTGTACTTGCTCGTCAGCCAAATTTATTCCACCCTAAATATTATAATAATATTTTAATATTTACATAGCAATGTCTGACTGAAATAATTTGATTTAGGGAAAAGAAACAAATAAAAAAATCGAAAAGATCGAGAGACTTAATTGAGCATAGAATGTATATTTATCCGCCTTTTTCAGTATTCATATCAAGAGCTTCAAAAAATCTTATTATTGATTTGTAAAATATGAAAGCCCTGGCACCAATATTTAAAAAAATATGAAATGTAATGTGTAAGTGTCTCAACAGTAGTTCAAACTCCTAGATCAAATGGTAAAAAAAAGAATACTTAATCATGCAATAAAGAAGAGGTCTCGTCACAAGGAACACAACTGTGGATATTAAAAGCCCTAGCACCACACTTTAGGCCAAAGGTTAATTCTCAAGATTAGGTCAAACTCCAAGGTCAAAGATAACCATACCTAAGGAAAGGTCTTGTGCCAAGAAATACACAACTCAATGGACATCCGTTCAAAAGTTTATAACTAAGGGTTTTCAAAAGTATACAGGTATAGGTTAAAGTCAAAGGATCAAATTTGTTGGTAGTCAAGAGAAGGTCTTGTCACAAGAAAGGAACTATGAAAAGCCTAACACCAAACATTCATCATCGTCGGAAATCCACGGGTGATCTCGCCTTTACTTATCAAAAGCAAAGACGAGATCAACTGCGGGTTTCCGACGATGGACATTCAAAAGTTTTGATCAAGGTTAATGATTTGCAAAGGTAGGCCAGACTCAAAGGTCTGACCTACAGGATTGATTGTTGAAACGCAAGGGAAGGTCATGAAACTAGAAAATGCACATATATATTACCATTGTGAAATTTTCAGCTCCAACCATTCCAAACTTATGGCCAAGGTGAAAAACTGGGTTTTTAATAAGTATATGTCAAACAGTCAGGTCAAGGCTAAAAGGTAAAATAATTCTACACAAGGAAAGGTCTTATCACAAGTGATTAGGAAAGCTCAAGTTCCGACGTTAACTGTTCAAACATTATGACCAATGTTTAAGTTCGGTAAAAATTGACAAAATGAAATCAAGCTCGAAGTCAAGAGATTAAATATGTTGATACTAGGGATGTCAACGAATATTCGAATATTCGAATATTCATTCGATGTGTTGATATTCGAATATAAATTTGTGATTCGAATATTCGTTTTTAAGTATACAAGCACTAAAAAGAGAGAAACCCTGGCAAGTTTTATTAGAAATTGAATCAAGTTTGTACCAAAAAAAAAAACCACTCCTCTTGGATTACCTTAAAGGTGTGAAGAGTGCATCTATTAGAGTAATTCATTTTTTTGTTCATTTGTTCCAGAACTGACAATCAGCTTGTATTGTTGTAAGGGCTCAGTTTTACAGTAAACACACGGACTTCTTGTTTATGTAAATATCATTAAAAATCATTATCAGGAAATTATTATTATCAAAAAGTAATTGCTTTTAATATTTCACCGTTAGATAATTGTTCTGCTTGGTATAAATTTGTAGGAGTTATCAGAGAAGAATTTAGTAAGACGATCAATTAATCTGGAACATATTAAAGAATCTTTTGAATTTTCAAAAAATCAATCATTACATTTTTTATGTATACTACCTGGTATTCAATGATTTTTAAAAAATGTGTATAATTGCAGTGCATTTTCCAAACTCTACACGAGTTTTTATTCTAAAATAATGGCATTATACCTATACTGCTTGACAAGAGAGTGAAGTTATATGTTTAATAATGCAAAATGCATTGTTTTATCGAATATTCGAATATATTCGAATACTCCTATCGAATATTCGAATATCAATTATTGACAATTTTGACATCCCTAGTTGATACCCAATAGAAAGGTGTTGTCATAAAGAATATGTGTGAAATATGAAAACCTACAATAAAGCTTCAACCAATCAAAAGTCATGGCTAAGTTTTTGTTGAAAAACAGATTACCAGACAAAGAGAGACAGACGAACAGACAGAATAAAAAAACTATATGCCCCCAAATCTTTGATTACATGGGACATGAACATCTTTCAAAAATAAAAAATATCCCAGATTTGCACATGATTAATCATACGATTTATTCCAATATAGAACATCTAATGATGCTCAAAGTAAGTTTTAATTGTACTGTACTCTTTTGTTTTACTTTTAAAGGGTTCTTGCAAAGTTGGACAAGGTGAACCTGATGACGGTATTTTTAGTTGTCTGATCAGCAGGAAACTATTATCAACACTGTCATGAGATATTTTGGGAATGCATTCCTTGGGTTGATCAGATTTCATCACTTTACTACATCATGTATTATTTTAATGCTTGCCAAGAGCCTGGGACAAAGGTGAGAATTGTCACTTCATTCATCATCATTAATGTTCACATGACAGGAATACCTATCACTTTAACCAGAAAGGAAACAAAAATTCTTCTCTGTACCCAGTGAAAATTACGTTCTTCGTCCATTGATTATTTTCAAAAGTTCATACATTTAGTAATACATCTGTTTGTACTCTAAGACTGTTTTACTTGGGTGTAATGTAGTTTTTATAACCTTGCATGTTTTTTATCAGTATTTATACAAGGACGTATCAGTCGGGAGGTCCAAGGTTGATCAACCTTAGGTTAAAGGTGTAACAGAGACACCCTGAGTTCAGTGTGTTGACTGGTCTGGGCGCGTTCAGTTTGGAAGCGAGACACGCTCCAGACACCGGAAGAGAGACAGGCGTCCGGCGGCGTTTCCTTACTCCGTCAATAATGCTTGTTTTCTTCTTCTTCCCTATTGTTGTTCTACTTATTAAGGGTATAGTGTGCCAACCGACGTGATACGAGAGACGACATGGAGTCGATTAAACCCAAATCTGTCGTACGCTGGATGCTTTCAAATAACCACGAAATCGGACACTATAACAATCGTTTTTATATCAAACGTTTATTTTGTCGAGATTGGGGTACTTGTATATCAAGTTTCTCTTCTCTGTAAAATAACGATATCTGTTTATCAGATGAAACAGGTATGCATCCCTTCAAGCGCTGGCGGTCGGGAGTGTATTTTTTTTTAACCAAACGACCGAAACCAACAAACAAAATGTTAGTAATTGTTCAACTTTAATTAATTAACACGATGAAGTTTCTACGTTCGACTTACCTTTATGACTACGTTTTGCTATAAATGAAATCAGTAGAAATATCTTTATTTTCTGCATTTATACTTCGGCATTTAAAAATTATTGTTACTATGCACTTCTTTTATCTGGACAAGCTATAGAAGTATTTAAGTTTGGTTATATTCAGAGTTTTCTGATAGTATTTAGACTTTTCCAAAAGCATATAAATTCCTACATAGATCGTCCGCTATTTCTGAATCCTACGGATGAAATCTCGCGAAAGGTGTGTTTTCTACAAATTACAGAGTACCGATCAAAGTGTCAGGTCATGAAATTTTGAGAAGAAACTTCCACCCCAGAGAAAAACTACAATACATAGCTCTCTTAATATTGCACAAAAACTGGAAACAGATATGCCGTGAAATGGCAGAAACAATTAAAGCAAATCAACTTGATCACAGGGAAAAACCTTAATGGAGCATACCAGAAAATAAAATACTCAGAACTACTCATCTCTGTTCTATGGAATGGGCGTAAGGAGTTAGCAGCTACTCACATAAATCACTTTTGCTATCATGTATTTAGTTGGTTTTTTTGTTCTGTTGTCAAACTAACAGATATCCTATCAAGATAGGATATGCATTATGGAATCTCTGTACTATCAGGTCTTGTCTCGTGAACTCATTCCTTATATATCGGTTTGAGTTACGCTGATGTCTGCATCTTTATCGATATCCTATGATGTTTTATGATATCTTGTGTGATATCCTTCTGATATCAACAGCAGGAGAGGGGTGTAAAACAAAACTAACAACGAATTATATTGAGTTAATGGATTTTTTTTTAATTGAAGGACATTCACATTTGTAATAAAATGAAAAGAAAATAATTATTGATAAACGGTTTTTAACCTAGGCGTAGTTCTATCAATATTTTTATTTAAAGGAATGTAACTACCCGGCAAAAATAAGCAAGTTTAAAGAGAGCTATATTTATATACAATATATTTTAAAAGCATATATATTTAAATAATTTGAATATGTGATGGATTATCCATATAGTTAAATCAGGATTGAACGTTGAAAAACTGTATTTTTAAGAGAGGGGGGCTTTACAATCTACATATATGTATGATAAAAAGCATACAATACCACATGGATTTTGTTTGTTTGTTGTTTAACGTCCCTTTGAAGAATTTTCACTCATATGGAGACGCCACCAATTTTCCGGAGGAGGGCTGCTAATATACCTATACTCGGCACTCCAGGCCATTGGGCATTGAGGGTTTTGTTTTGTTCCAAGACCTACTCCGATATGGCATGCCAGTATATCTTTATAGGTTATACGGTGTCATCCGAAGAACGGTCTCAACGTCCGACAGTGTATTCGAACCCAAGACGTAAGGATACGCTACAGCAGACTCTAACCACTGTGTCATGCGAGCGACCACATAGATTTAGACCTTTAAAATCATGAAAAAAGCCAAATGTTTTAGAATTTATTGCTTTTCTAGTTTAAATTTCTACTATTTTATTTGACTTTCTAAACATTTTATAAACAAATATGAAGTTTTTGTATTCTTGATTTTAAATAAAATAAATGCAACCTAGAACACCCGAATTGCTCTATATTTTTGCACCAAATGTACTACGTGTATTTACAGAGGGGGTCAGATGTTGAGAGGATAGAATGGTCTGAATTCATCGAAGAGACATGTCAGAGTGAGAAGATGGAGCAACCTCAGAAAGCGGAAGTGGATGACGGATAAAACTGACGTCATCAGACGTGGATCAGTCTAGTCAAGTTAGTTGGTCCTAACAGTCTTATGATGGGGGGAAAAATGGCTAAGGTCAGAGTTTTGGGTCGTTCCTTCATATATGACGTTTCAAACAAGGTAATTTGTGAACTCAAGGATAGACTGCGCAAAATAAGGATTTAATCAGATACAGGTCAAATGGTTAGTTATTAACAAAGATAATCTTGAGAGGCAAAGATATATAGCAGTGAGTATAAGCACTTAGGTCTTCCCAATTTCTGAAGGGTAAGATTGAAATCATGCAAAATGAGTATTACATTAAAGAGTTAAAAGAGGATCAGTGAAGCTAAATATATATATTCATTGAAAAATTATGAACTTAATCTAAAATTATGTGTATCTTATGCAGTTTGAATAATGACGCTTCGTGCTGAGAAGTGGCCCAATTTTGGTTGTTAGCGGTTGAAGATTAAAAAAAAGTTTACATAATGGAGCAATTTTCCTATTTCTTGGGAAACGGAATCAGAACAAAGTGGGGCATTATTGAGACAATACCTTCTTTAATTTTTTTTTGAAGATAGTAATTAACTGTTCCAATTTAACTTCAAAGTCAATTAAAACTGTATATACATTGTATATATTGATCTCGAGATTCGACCCACGTAAATGTTGCATTTTTGCGTTGATAAAACATTTTTTTGTTTTTTTTTCTGATTCTTAAGCGTTGGAATGTGATAGGATAAAGAGATGCATTAGTTATGATTGTGTTGTTTTAGACTTTGTATTTTCCAAATTATTCTTTATCAAAACGGGTTCCTGTGAAAATAAAAGGCTCGTTTTGTTGCATATAAAGGTTACTTTGATAAAACGTTAAGAACTACGTATTCTAACTCTTGATTCCCGCCTACATTTTGCACCAATTAAATTCAATTTTAATGGCAATTTTGCCATTAAATCTCTGTTTAATACAAAGAACAGTTCTATGGTAATTGATTAATCATTTTAATTCCAGCACTAGATAGTAAATTATCATTAATTTCAGCTTTCGAAAAAAGGGGGGTAGACGATATTTTCTAGTGAAATCGAACTTTCAAGAATCACCATATTTTGAAACAGTCTTAAATATGATAAAATGTATCTCATATCTTTTCTTATGTTTTACGCAAATAAATAAAACATATATAAAGTAATAAAATACAGTTATTTAGTTGTAAATAGCTTTAAAATTGGTGAAAATTCAGCATTTTTTCGTTTTTTGTCAATAAACATATGTTCCCCCCCGTGAAACACAAAAAGCTTTGGCATAAATTTGTAAAATGACAGTCCATATTACCTGTAAAAAGGAATTTTTGTTTCACGGGGGGGAAAGATGTTTTAAAAATATTTTCCGTTTTCCATTGATTTCTATAGTGAAAAACTCGAGTTTTACCAAAATTATAGAGTTATCTCTCTTTGGTTTCCCAAAAAAGTAACGTTTTATTAAAATTCATATAAATATCTATAAAAAAAATTGAAAATCATTCGAATATGTTAATTTTTGAGAATTGACTTAGAGGTAGGCGGGAGAACAATACTATCGTTCGTGGTTCTTTGTTTGTTTATTTTCTAGTTTCACTCATTGACTACCGGTATATCTCCCACTTGCCGGCTGAGGACTGCAATTCGGAACTCGATAACTATGTCTACCTGTTTGATAATCATGTTGACATGCATGCTCACAATCTGTTTAGAGAATCTGATTTTAATATTGATAGATTTACTTAAAATTACTGATGCAAGAATCTGATCTACATGTACATGTAACAGCATACTCGTACATCCAACTAGTCCGAGATACATTACGCTTTCCAGGCTTTTATTATTTTGGACGTGTCTGGAAAACCAGGCATGTCAAATATCAAATAGTTAAAAAAGCCTTAAAAGGGTTAGATATTGCGGACTAACATCCAACATAGAATATAAGTAAATGTATGTTGACATGAGACATAAATGAGACTTTGTCCATGTGAAGGTTTGCACAATAATTCCAACTTTGTACCAAAACATATTTTAAATTCATATGCCTGAAGTATTCCTACTGCCAACCCGTGCCCGTGGTCTCTTATATTTTGGGATGGTCGCTTTTATAATTCCTTCCTTGCTAGTACAATCATTAAACCCCAAATCTTAACCTATTCTGAATACAATACATGTATTTTTCGAATGAATATCATAAAATTATTCGAGTATTGCTGTTTGGTATTTAACAGAGTTTTAACAGAGGTACCACCCATACTTCTGTGTACTCAGCAGCATTGTTAGATATGATTTTAAATTAGTTTGAACCATGTACTGAAGATGTTAAGTTATCTGAAGTAATTCACTCTCTCGGTACAGAATCAAGACTTCATCTATTGAAGAACGTGGGGTGAACTTGTTTCCCCCTCTCATGTTCGCCCTACAATATCGGTAATACAACTTAACTAGCAAATGGTTTGAACAAGATGCAATTTTTTCTGTCATACTCTATAAAATCCTACAACGTATGCCGAATACCGCACTCATATCATATCAACTTGATCTTGTAATTTTCTGTAACTTAAAGAGGTAAGAAAGATTTATACTTTGGAATTCAAGAGCATGCAATTAGTTAGAGATCTAGCTCTATGATTTAAATGTCTCGAAAAAAAATTCTGTGGAAATGAAGATAATAAGAAAGTGTTTTTGTTTTCATCCTAAAAGTCTAGAACGTGACTGATGTAAAGATGATAAAATAACAGTTTATTTGAAATTGTTTTGTACTTTATGAAAAGACGTAGTTACATAATTTCAAGGTTTATATGGAATTTGCACCATCATCCGCGTTATTTTGTAATCACAAAGTTCCTCAATATTTACCGGGGATAAATCATTTAACCCCCCACTCATATTTCGATACCCTGAGTGTGAGCTAGTCGTACAATCAGACAACGCATCCTCATTATACGCACTGCATAAAATACCCCCAGGAGTCCAGAGAAAGACAGCATATACAAAAGGAATGATAAAAAATTGTTTTCCTTGTGTCTGAAATTATTTCCTTCTCGGCGCGATGACTTCACAACATTCTAATGAGTTTTCGTCTGTATTAGCCCCATAAATGTCAGCTCTTCGCGTGGGAGGAATGTTACCCGGGGTCGAAATGATCGTAAAATATTGACAACCCTGTTTACTTATGATTCTAATTATGGTAAATGGAAGCTTTTTGACTAAAATGACACTTGGAATTACCATCTATAGTTGATCATTGATCTATATGTCGGAGCCAGTGAGGGAAATTTAGGATTAAGGTGATCATAGCATCCCCGAGCTGCAAGGATTTTTGTGGCTAACACCTGTAAGGCTTTTAATTTATGGAATCTTCCTTGTCATAAAGAACGAACAAATTGGAAGTGTGTGGCCAAAAGATTGCTATCTTGGGTGCAAATTTAAAGCTTTTTGTGGTAAATTTGTGAACGCGGAGGTAGAGGAGGTCGCGCAATGAGCCGTTAGTAAGGGGCCGAGTTCTATGAAGAAATCAAGTGATTCATTATTTAGAGGAGAGCTCATAAATTCCGGGCTATTATTCTCGGATGACAAGTCCCTAAATGCTAACGATTATCAATGATACTTTGTATATTTTTGGGGTCTTGGGGTTAGGCAGTGAAGATTCGCATCAACTCAATGAGTTTTAACCCTATGCTTCAGCAGATTGCACGGAAGGTATTTTGAGATCTTTTGTTCATTTTTTTTCTTCAGAATTTTAAAGATTAAAAAATGGTCACTTTTCTGCACGAAAAGACATGAACCAAATGACAATTATAATATGAAGATAATCATTCATTAATTTTTTCCACTCAATTTTGGGATTAGGCCTTCTTTGATATGGAGCATTGACTCACTCTTCTATATAATATCCTCCCCTTGTGTTGTCCGTATATTGTGTTGTCCGCTCAGTGTTGTTGTCCTTGCCTTACAGTTGTCCGATCAATTGCTGTCTGTGTTCTGTGGTTGTCAAAGGTTGCTTAGATATAATGAAGGTATGCTCACCTAATATCAACAAATATTAAATCACGTAGCCGCAATAAGCAGCTGCAGGTTCCCTTAGCTGCTATTTTTGGCTTCATCTCAATTTGATCAACAACAGTTGTGTTAGTTTAAAGGTGTTTTTATAAAATAGATCAATCAGGATCTGAAATACTTTGATGTGATCGTTCATAATTTTACCAAATCCATTATGGTGTTCAGGGTCAGACGATACCTGATCTCAATGCGATGAACCTGTATCAAGATCACAATTTATTTATAACAAAGATCGGTAGGATTTAAACCTTGTACATGAAGGCTACAATATACGTAGATTAACCTGTATCAAAATATGCAAAGAATTTTAAAGTACTAGTACACTGTTTGTCTTTGGGGTGAACTTAAATGACATTCTTTTTATAGAACAATTTTTATATGACATTTTATTGTTTATGTCGACAGAATTTTATTGCTACTCCGATATCAGAATCCTAGATTGGTGAATTTATATACATGTACATTGTTAATGTCCAGGTGTCTAACGAAATTGAATGCCGAAGAATGCCCCAAAATACATGTTGCAAATACTTTTGCCTGTTCCCATGATTGTCTTATGTATAGGATTCGAAGAGACTGCTATATTATATAGGCTGCATTTACAGAAACACCTGAAGATTCAGCCGACAATCAAAGCACATCAAACGATGCCAGGCAATGGTCCTCTAAAACGATATCTCTGTTATCAAACTTCAACAATATACATTGTACTTATTTCAGTGAAAATATCATAAAGGGGGTTTATGATTTAGCCCCCAGCAGAGAAAGCGTCAAAATATTCTTTATTCGTGAAAATAAAATTGTAATCTGTGGAACGATTCTCAGGGGTTCATTTTTTCCATTGTCACTTAAATATTAAGCGAAATAGATTTCTTGTTTTTGTGGCGAGATTCGATCCGTAATTTGTAAGCTTTTATCAATACCCATATCACTGAAATTCATAAATCAAACTGCTCCCAAAGAAAACAATTCCATTCAAGTAAAATCTAAACGTGGGGTCGGCTCTACGGGACACAAGTTTTAGCCTTTGTGTTTTTAGCCAGACCTTGGATCCATTCGTCTCCCAGTTTTCGGGTATATCGTATCGCTTGTTATCAAACTCTAATCTCTTTCTAACATAGTGACAATCTTGTTGCTGTTGTGATGTGAATTTATTACGCAGGGTGAGAATTTTTTCCAACCATTTTTATCAATGAAAGCAAATGTGAACCTTACTTGGGTAAAATGCTATGCACTATCACGTACCGTAGTACGACTTGAGATTTTCATCTTTATTCTTTCTTTAATCGTATAATAACTTTAATTAGCGGTGACCACAAAACAAAATTGCCAATTACCGTTTTTAAATTTTTATCGATTTTATGGAATCCTTTTTGGCAGTAAATATATCTATTTTTTAATCAACATTTTTGAGGTAAATGTTGGCTACCCCTCTCTCTATGAAACCTGTGACTTATTTGGTCGGTCCTTGTCTGGAATCTTTTGATGTATGTAGAATGAGTCACTTATTCGAACGCCGTCAATATATTGCATAATGAATAATAATATGGATTGTCTCTTATTTCCGTTTTGAAAGCTGATTCACTCCTAATTGATGTTCCAAAAATACATTTAAGCGCATTCATTTATCAGTGTGAACTTTTCAAATAAAATTAGAAACAATTTACTGAAGCTACATGTATATCTAAGGGGAAATCTTAATTTTATTTTGCTTATGGTTACGGTGAACGTAGAAAGGGGTTCTTTCAAAGAGTTACAAAGGTTATGAATAAAAGAATGCAATATATTTTGCATGTCAAAAACTTAAAGAATGCGAAAGACCTATCACGATTAGCTTAAAGCACCAAAGAATTGTTTTAACTTGTAAGAAAATTAAATTGTCGTTAAATTTAACTATCATTCTGCATATCTTAATTAAAGTCAATTTGACGAAAAGCCACCGTTTGAGAGGGAAGCGAACCATGTGACACCCTTGTAGGACTCCACAATGTGTCTGATATTTTGATAGGCATTGCAGATCGGGGTACGATTTTATCATCGACTCGCTGCAATTATCTTATTTTTTAGGTATTGTTTCTATTGTTCACAGAAAAATTCCAAACATTTCTGACTATATTTTAGCTGCACAATTTTGATTATTTCGGAACCTTATGCAACACAAAATTAATCATCCCGGATTACTGATATTGGTAATAAGATATTTGGTAAGTTAATAACTTTGCTAGAAAATTATCATATATAACAATTTTTCACTCTTTATAAGATGTAAAACGAATTGTAGAAAATTTACGACAGTTGTTTGTTTATATTTATATTGGAGAAAACATTAATTAATTGGTAATTGGCAATGGTGACACGTATGTAAAAAAAAACACTGGTCTCTTTTAGAATCTTGTGGGAATAATTAAGAAAAAAAGCTATTTTTTGTTAATGTCATTCATATCCTTGTTTTGAGTGAAATATCCCTGCTGAGGCTAGACTGTGTAGCAACGGCGAGTTTGATTACAAGACAACGGCGACACCCCGCGGTTCATCTGACGGGTTTTGGTTGTCGTCTAATTGACGTGGTAAAACGCACACTTCTTACGAGAAATCTTACAAATTTTCACACATCAGCTTCTGTACGCATAAAGAATGTAAATTATCTAATCTTTTAATTTTAAATTAATCCCTGTTTTTTGTGTTAATTAATGAAATTGAAAGCTTTCCCCACTGAAGAGAAGGTCTGTATTTAGTTACACGACGAATGCTTAGTGCAATATCGATAAGCGCTAAGTTTTTTTTGTAACCGCAAGCGTTATTATAAGTTTCGTGAGTCAGAAAGAAATTCTCATCTCTTACGAGAGTGCGAGGCAGCTTGTTTATATATCAGAGTAAGATTGTAGTGAGTCAAACTGACGAACAGATGTTTGTGTGTACGCTACTGTCTCTCTACTCCGTGATCGTCTAACATTTTGTTTTCTTCTTGTTGCATTTTATTTATTGTTGGATTTTATATTTTAAAAAGGTAAGGTTTCTAAATTTTAAAATTCAAAATACTACTTGCATTCTGATAAATTATTTTTCATGCATAATTGATACCGGTAATTTACACAAGCGTGTTTTGCACAATTCTTTTATTAAAATTTTAATCAAATTTAATACTTGTACACGATGTGCAACTTTTCTGAAAGAAAATTAATTAATTTGCAAAGAATAAGTGGTAAATAATAAATTGAATGAAAACTCTCTTTTCAACAAGATGCTTGTACGGCCGAGCGGTGTAAGGGAATCCCCCAAGATTCGGGATCAGGGGTTAAGATGTGAAGGATAATTAAAACTGACACTTTGTATCTGTTTTTGGCGATAACTGGGATAATTTATTGACTTTCAGACACTTGTACTAATTGTATCAGTAATTTATGACTCTCGCTACACCCGCGGTGGCACACGGGGTGTTGAGGTGCTAGGCTGTCATGTTATGGCGTGAATTAGTGGCCTAATGGTCCATAGTTTCTGCTCCGGGTCAATTTCATAGACGATGTAATTCAACCAAAGACAACATAACATAAAATTTAGCAATGTCAATAATAAAAATTTGAGGAATGTTGGATATTTTTTATTTTGATGTTTAAATTATGTTAAAAACAAGCTCAAATAGTTTTTGTTTTGATGTATTTTATTTAATAAATCAGAAGAATTGGAAAGATTTTCTAACAAGTTAATGATTACTTTTCTTTGAAAAAAAAAAATAAATTAAGTTTCGAGGATATTCTTTTTAAAAAACTTAATAAAAAATTCTATTTCAATTTTAATTACTTAAGCGTGTTTGAGATTTTGAGTTAAACTTGTCTTTGAACTGTCTCAAAAGGTCGCGAAAATAACAATATTCCTCGGCCTACATAAAAAGTCAGAATCAGGTTTATCATTTTCCATTGATAATGTTTAAATCTCGGTATTATTTATTTACGTTTCGAGTTTTAAACTGAATAGCAAACACTAACTGCAAACCTAAAAAAAATTACAGTTGATAAAGTCTTCTCCCAGTTGTAGGAATTGGCAAAATTGAGCTAATAAAATATTCCCAAAATAACTGTTTTTACAACATATATACAGACGATTGACTGCCAAAATTCGACCGTGCTCTAAGCTACACTTCACTAGTTGAACCCGTTTTAATGTGTTAAAATTGGGTTTAAAATGGAGGGAGAAAAACTTAATATGAAGGATTGACAAAAGGCTGTGAAATCAATATTTGGGGATGAACCCAAATTCGGCACGAAACGGTTTAGAGGGGATTACAGGTGCTATAGGATAAAAAACATAAAGTAACTGTCGCTTGTTGACAGACATAGACCGGGGAAGGACTTATTGACAACGGGCAGGATAGGGGAACAATAGATTGTATGAACAGTTGGCGGGTTTTACGACCGCCCTCTGCCGGCGAGTCTTGCCTACTGATTCTGCCTTTTCTATTTACAGCGGACGAGTGGCCGTGTTTCCTCAGTCGTCACAGACCCTCAGTGAACAGATCAGCTGATAGAAGTTAGTCTACCCGACACCTGACATGGAGCAAAACACCTGATATTCCTCTCATTCGCACGACAAGACGTGATTTATAACGGAATGCCCTTCTAAATTCAATACTATTTTGTAGAAAAATATTTTTAAAGGAAATTACACCGGAGTGAAGAAAGATATTTTTGTTTTCTAGTTTTTGGAAATTTTAGTGTCCCAACTATACTGACAATATGAAGCTTGGAAACTTATTTTACGTATTTTCTCTTATTGGTGTTTTATTTTTTGTGGATTCTAACAATGCTAAATCGCAACGTTCTAAGTCTGTTAAAGGATGCAAGTGTCGTAAGTTTTACAAACACATCACAAGTGATCTAGATTCAAAATTTCGGTCCCTAGAGAAGAAACTAATGCTGCACATGTCGGCCTCTGACAGGGTGATGAATTCTACAGGATCTTACAGGGAACTGGACACAAAGATGGGACGATTAAGGGGGGAGGTTATGCACACCAAAAAAGCCTTGAATTCAGAGACAGAAACTCTACAGAGACTTAAAGATCAAATCCGATCTCAAAAGAGAAGCATGGAAAACATAGATAACCATTTTGTACTTTTAGAAAATGTTGTTAAAAACTTAACGGAAGTTATAGGGAGGCTGGGTAATCTTGCTCCATCCGTAGCCGTGCACCGGACAGTAACGGAAATACTGACGACACCCTCACCGACCGTCCAACTAAAAACAACCACGGAGCCTATTAGAGCATACCCAAGACGTAAGTCTCTTGTTCAAATTGTTCATTACATGTTCATAATAAAATTTATTATCTTAGAGCAATTGGTTACAGTGTATACGGTAATCTTTGTGAATTTTTTTACGATAGATATTTTTCTATTTAGTAATATTTAAGTTCAAAATATGTAACAGAACTTTCATAAAAGCTTAAGCTTTCGGTTGGGATTTGACAGTTATATATGTAAGAAATGTCAAAAATGAAGGCGATAAATTTCATGCTCTAGTATTTCAATGTCCTTGCTAGAATACGTAGAATGCGACAGATCAGAATAACTGTAATACCATTGGTCTAAAATTAAAATAAAGACACAGGTGTTGCGGAATATTCCTGTAATGCGACTTTTTGTGGCATGCAATACATACCGCATGATATTTAATATCTTAATCTTGTCTATGTATATATTATTGTATGTATTAATATTTGGAGGTACTTCTGAAAAAAATTCTGCAATACCGTGTTGCCGTGTTGCAATAAAGGAATACTTTATAGAAATGTAACGGATTTAAAACCATTTTCGGCTTTTTCCAAAAGAAAATAAGGAAATCGCTGTGTTAATCTTTCTTGAAAGTGACAGGCAATATTGAATACATTTGTATGGTATATTTAAACACGTACAGTCATCCTCCAGAGATAAAATAAATTCAGATCTACGTAAAAACGAAATAGTTGGATCGGCATGTTGACGTTGCATTTTCAGCCATCAACGTTCTGGGCGTTAATTCTTCTACGAGGTAGAGGACTATTATAACATGTTAATGTAGAATCGTGCTTCTTTGTACATTGAAATCATGTGCTTTGTCATCAAGGTAACGAGATAATCCAATAAATCCCATAAATTATATTCACGCCCACCCAGCAAAATGTCAAAAATTTGTATGAGGATTTGAAATGAATAAATGCTTACATTTTTATGGAATTATGTAGAATGCGCAAATGTATCTTCATATCGCCAGAAAGATATGTTTATATTGTGAAATTGACGAAGTTTTAGGAATTTCTTTGTTGGAGGTCATGATCTGATTTATTGGGGTATAATTTTCGATCAGGGATTAAATGTCAAGGCTTAGGTGGATCTGCAAAAAAAAAAAAAGCATGTGGTGACCTAGAAAGTCTAAGGCCTGAGTGAATGTCTGTGCCTCCTAATTCAAAACAGACAGTGCTGCAAAATTAGATGGCGGGTCGAAACAATGCAAGAGAAATTAGTCGGAACTCTCTCAAAACTTAGACTGAAAATAAAATATACTGACGAAAAATATTTAAGAAAGGGTAAATCATCCAGTTATTTGCTTTCGATATTCGCGCTGACTCGTGCACTCGTACACACCACGTTGTTATTATTGACAAGATAGAGTCTTCCAATTGTTGATTAATTTATCAGAGATCTTGTTTAGAGAGCGCGGAAAAGGCGTCGACATATGAAGTGAAAAGAGTCAGTTATCTAGCATAAACAATCATCTTATTATGACCTATCTCACTACAAACCACAAAATTAGCCTAGAATGATCGGGTTCGGGGTTCAGCGAGTACCCTTGATAAATGACCAACAGCTGGCAAAAGAACTCTAATATTTGTTCATCGAATTAGGATTTGCACTTCTTTTTAAAAAGAAAATCTATTTGAAAATATACATAAGATATTTTTCTTTATCTTCTGTTTAACTTTTTACTTTTGTTGGAATTTGTATGATCTCCGTTTAGCAAGGTCAAGATATTTGGCGTGAGGTGCCAAACCAGAGTTCATTTAGACTGGTGGTATATAGTATTATACACGGAACGATCGGTAATTCGATGGAAATTTCATTTTCCTTTCAACAATATTTTTTCTGGGAGAAAAAATCTTAACGGATTGAATAACAAGCACTTATTTCACTTTATCTTACCAACCCTGAAAAGTTGCTGTTTTGGCGATTTCATTACTTTCCTTTTGACCCTTTGCGCTGTCGGTGCGATTTTCTCCAAAAACTTCACAAGTTTTCACATTCCAAAAGTATTTATTTTACTAGATATGATTTGTAAAGTCAACTCCATTATCATGTATATTTGGGACCAATTCCTGCAATTGTTGGAGAGCCACATTTTTGGCATACTAAATCAGTGTAAACTTTCTGGAATTACCGAGTCGGGTCCCCGATTTTTCCCCAGTGTACAAAAGGTTAAGATAATGTAAAGATACGGAACCATTGCAAACAGGGGAGCACATGTATGCTTATAGTTCGCAACAGAAATCAGATCATAATAAATGTGATGTAGTACAGAGTTCACATCATCTCTTTATCTCCATATAACCATTAAAATAAACTTAAACAGAGTCTGAAATGTTTCTGTTTATGAAGATGCATGTTTTGAGCCAATTCTTTTAAAGGCAAAGATAATTTTTACTTAAGTAGTTTACAACAAAAATATTACCCTCTTTGATTAAAAATAAAGGATTATTTTCGTTTCAAGGTCAGTTTTATTGACGTGTAGATTTGAGGATTTGCTTCTTTTTTTTTTTTTAATTTTTGAAGAAGTAATGAGAGAAATAGTCTATTCAAATGCTAAAAAAGCAAAGTGTATTGAATGACAACGAAGTTCTCTAAAAACTGATCACCCTTTGTATCTGAGTTGCTGTCTTTGTATGGCATAGATTGGAGATATACAGCACTTATATCAGATACATCTAATCAGTGGATTAAACACTGTGATACATCCGAATTTGAAGAAAACTCGGTGACGGACAGGTCTTTAAGCCTATCAGCCCATGACTCACCCGTAAGAAAGATCAAAAGATACCGCTGAACGGGGTAAAATTGTGAACAATTCAGGAAACTTGACCCCATATTTTGTCGACACTGAAGTCATTGTTTGTGTCCAATCATCAGTTTTGGACCATGTAAGACAGACACAGAAACGACTTAATCCAAACAACAATGTCAAAATCATGCATCCTTGTCTTACACCTGTGACGGCTTAATATAGGGTCAACACTAGATAAGTTATGCTACATTGTGACAATCTAAAATCTCTTTAACGAGATCAGCGATTGAATCATCGTGTTTGTCGACACTGCGTAAAAGATAGCGATTTTCTTTTGTGTAATCTTTTAAAGAAATCAATGATTGGGAAGTACAGGGTGGGAACATAACAAACCTCCTCTTTATTAATAGTATCACCCGTCAGAGAGGGTTAAAGCTGACCAATAAATGGCTGGAAACTAGCTCTGAGATAACCACAACTTCACCGTACCTAATAAAATACAGCAACACAAATACTTATACAGTATACATCAAAATGATAGGAACATAATTTTTTATTTGTAAAAAGTTTTATTCAATGTTTTGTATGATATAGTCATTAGTCATCTTGTAATCTGTTAGTATAATCAATTAAAATTAAAAATATATTGCGGATTTTCTCCTCAAAATTTCGTCAAAGAATCCGAGAGAACTTTTTTTCTGATTTTGGGCAGGACCTTTTGTACTTGACAATTAGAAAGAGACAACGAGGAAATTGAATCAGGGGAAGTTGTTACTTTGAACTTATCCGAGTTATTGCTTAAACAAGTCTTTGTCGCTGATAAGATTTAAAAGAAAAAGGCAGATGTGATAAAAGTCAAAAATTAAGCGGTAGACGGAATGGTTTAGCGTCAGAAAGCTATCACAGAACAGGGAAATCATCACTTTGTTTTGTGATCAATTTGCGATATTGTTGCCAAAAGACCATAATAACTTAACTGAAACCACACGTTTTGGAACTTGGCATAACACAATAAGGCGATCATTATTTCTTGTACATAATACTCTCTAGACTTCTTGATCCTAGAATTTGGGTTTTGAATGTATTATCAAAAGACGGATCTCATAGATTTTTCAGGAAAAGGGAGGATTCTCTCCTTTAGAGTGATTTAATAGATCAGTGCAAATTCAATACCCCGGATGAAACCACAGTCTGGTCTTGCGGCAGCTAAAACGAACGAGAAATATTAAAAGAAGTAAGAAATTAAAAACATGGCAAATTGACTGTTAAACAGCCATTATGAAACTAACATTTTTTATGAAGCCTGTATGTATAAGCCACTTCAGAAGACAACCGAACGTTTCTAAGAATTAATGAAACATCCACTCTAAATATACAAACTTTCAAGGCTCTGGAAAAATAAGCTATAGCGCAGAGCAAGTTGTCTTAAAATGTTGAGAATTTAATATTGAACTTTTCTGTAAAATATCTGTACTTCAATCCTCTTATTTTTATCATTAATTTTATACCTGGAAACTTAAGCTGATGCAAATCTCATCTGGTCTATTGCTTGATATCATTTGATTACACATTAAAAGAAAGTTAAAAGTGAAAAATTAGATTTAAATGATACAAAATAACCTGTCCTTCTTCTGATGAGAAAGGAGGTCAAGTCGGAATTTTGTCATGTAATGGGTGACACAGATTTGTTATTCTATCCACGTTTCATTAAGTAGTCTTGTTTCATTATCAAATGTTAAAACAGCGCTGGATAATCTAGTACTGAACAAAATCTATGCACAATTAGGGTAGTTATGCTCATAAAAATTTTCTAATTATAATATTTAGTTACAGTCATAAAATGATTATTACATCATTAGAGAGAGAGAGAGAGAGAGAGAGAGAGAGAAAGAAGCATTGCACTCGGATTAACTAATAGCACCAACCCGTTTATCAAATGTTATGCCATATCAGCAGCAAAAAATCATAGAGGAACAAAATTAAAGAGAACATTTTGGTTGTAATCTTGATGGATAGGCCCAATCTGATGTAAATTCATTTGTTTAAATGCTCTGCCTGTCTGGATATCATAAGATGATGCTTCTAGAGCGTGATGTCTTCCCCCTAACCATGCTCTTTACCAAAGACGTATAGCACTCTAAATGTCAGTATTCTGGTAAGATATAATAAAAGCCCTTAACTTCTACCGAGAACAAACGATTTTTCACCACATCAAGGCCCCAAATAATGAGTAAAATATTGGTAAGGCATATTTATCTTCGGCATCAACTTATAAGATTAAGGCAGTCTGACTTCTCAATGTTTAATTTAAACTTTTCTAAAAATGCTCAGTGATTTGAGTATAAAGTACATTTTACCACACACCCTCAAGAAATTGGTCGAACTTAAACGAACCGTGTACTCCTTGTCTTCGACGAATCAACTTCAAAGACTTCAATTAATTAAACATCTTTATTATTGGAGGTTAAACCTAAAAAACAAGGCAAATTTTCCTTTGCTAACTGTTTGCTCTCGGCTTTTTCGACTTTAGACAAAGTTGTAGGAATTTGCAAGAAATATTCTTGCATCATCTACTTATCTTAAATGTACCAACAATTTTTAAATTTTTGAATTGTTTTCAAGAAACTCTGTGTATGGGTTCGATAAGGAGAGGGGCCCGCTGCGTATGACCCTTGGCCGAGGTCCTGAAATATAATGTCCTAAGATCGAAAACCCTAACATTGGGCGGCTGTTGTTTTTTTAGTGATAAATGTTAGAAATTCCTCTGGCATACATCTTCCTTTGAAAATCTTAATTCACTTAGAAACAAACAAACCTACTTCCTCCTCAGCTTTGTGTATTCGTCCATTAAGTCATAACAGTATATCTTGGTCACAATGAGTTCATCAAGTGCTCTCCATCGCCTGTTTTTGTTGATATACTAACAAACCACCAGATATGTTGATAATTCTGTTAATTATAAACTAGTTTTCTTATTTTTCCAGATTGCCATGACGTATACAAATATGGCGGACTTCGTTTCCAGGGAGATTACTACATTATGCTTCAACCAGAAAAATCCCAGAAACCTTTTAAAGTTGTCTGTAAATCCATAAATAATACCGGGGGTAAGCACAATTAAATGTCGGCAATCATGTATATAAAGTGGGTATAATATATTGTTCAAATTGGCTTTTTTTTTGGGCAACGTTGCATACATTTGACAGCAATATTTGTATATTTGTCAGGATGGACAGTGATTCAGAGACGCCAAGACGGCTCAGAAAATTTTTACAGAGACTGGAAAACATACAAAAACGGATTCGGGTCTCTTTCCGGAGAATTTTGGATGGGGAACGACAAAATCTACGAACTGACAAACCAAGGTGATTTATTATATACAAACAAATATCACAAAATAAAGACAGCAATAAATAAACATTAATATCGTAAACACTAGTCATTGGAAAGACAGAAGGTCCTCAACAATCCTGGAGTATTCAGAGAAATCGTCAACTTGCTTGGTCTTGGTATTAGTTGTACTCTTCCGGTTCCTCTCTAATAGTACTGTCTTGGAGACGGTTGGCTTCGATTTCTTTTTTTCCGTATTTAACTTTGAATTTATATATCTGACCATCCTCTGAAAAGAAAATATAAAGGCATCAAAATAATATAACAGCATACCTTTTCTTGTCTATCTTTAACCAAACTTATAGTTCACACAAAATCTTACTTGGATCTAGGTAGCGACCATCAAAGTTTCTGTCCTGAATCGACACAGGTCGTCTTTTAATGGTGTTCACGTAAGGCGTGCTGATCTGAGGGTTGGGGTTATAATTCCTGGGTGTCCTTGGCTGTTGGTAGCCTGTAAGTGAAGGTACACTTTGGGCCCGCGTCACCACTCGTCCGCCATGACTTTCCCATCTGGAAAGGGCGGGGGCGGTAAAAGGTGGGCCTCCTTTACTTTCATTTACCTGCGACGGATTTGCAAATGGAGGTGCAGTTCTTATCACAAAAGGTGTCTGTGGTTCTTCTTCAATAATGCTAAGTTTTCCCGATGCGAGCGAGTCGCCATCAGGTGATCTTGGTCTGTATCCTTTTGCTGCAGGTTTGTTGGTTACTGCTGTCCAGGGATAAGCGAAAACTTGGTCTTGGGCGGGCTGGATATGTTTAGTATTGTGGTGGGGACAGTTTATGTGATCATACAGCATGGACGGAATATGTAGGCTGCTGGTGATTGGAAAACAGTGGCACACGGAAGGATCGAAATCTTCGTCGTACAAACTATTTCCGTCCTCGTCCAGTCGTAGGACGTTGAGCTCTATCCGCGGGGGTTGGCCTCTTTGTCTTGGTAGATACGCTGGTACTGGTCGACGCAAAGGCGACGCCATACTGTCCAAAATAATGTTACACTTTATCCTGAAATAATTAAGAAAAAGTTTGTCATAAACATGGGTCCGTTACTTATGGGATATGTAATGATGTAGCAGATACCATTACCACTTATCCCAACTACAATGTATATCCCTGGCTTCTTAAGTATTGGACCAAAATATTGATGTCAAAATGTATGTTTGTTTAATGAAACCTCCTAGCTGCGCTGATGAATGACAGTTTGAAAGAGTTGAAAGTTAGCTTATCAGTATTATAACATACCGACACATTGTAAAACAGCCTCTCAAAGGAAAATTGATAACATTTTGACTTATCGGAGGTGATTTTGGTCTATGGCCCCATGTTGCCGATATGATGCAATTGTTCTTCAATAAAGGTCCTTAGTAGAGCAAATAAAGCGAGACTGCAATTTTTCAAAACACAAGGTCAAGTTCAAAGTTTAAAATCCTTTATTTTGAATAAAAGATGGACTTTACTGTATAAACTCTAATGTTTTTCCTTTTTGTTTTTTGTTTTTAGGACCTTTCCAGTTGCGTGTAGATATGGAGGATTTTGATGGCAGGAAGTACTATGCAGTGTACAATTACTTCCGGATTGACGACGAGTCCGAAAACTACAAACTCCACGTGCGAGGTTACCACGGCGACTCTGGAGATTCTTTGACCTCAGTTCGGGATAACCACAACGGGAATATGTTCAGTACGCACGACCGTGACAACGACAGGCGGGGATACAACAACTGCGCGCGCCATTACCGGGGTGGGTGGTGGTACTCCGACTGCTATGACTCTAACCTAAACGGACAGTACTACCCACAGGGTAAACACATCAACTTCTTTAACCGTGACGGCATTCATTGGAATAGCATCAACATGAGCTCTTCTTTGAAGTTTGTGGAAATGTCTGTAAGGCCTGCAGACGACACATCGTCAGAAAATGAGGTGTAATTTTCTAGGTTTGACAGCGCATGCTCAAAGCCTTTTTCAGAGGTGCTTATCGTTGGAAATACGTGATTGCTAGTCAGAATTGTTGTGGATTTTTTTTTCATGAATAAACAGTTGCAATTCATGAAAGGACACGGAAAACATAATACTCAATAAAGCAAGGATGCTTTGGAGTTTAATATACTATTGTGATAATAACCAGATTAAGGAAAGAAACGTTGACGAAGTTTGAAATCCAGTTTTTCAAACACTTGTTTCCTGGAAAATTAAGACGAAATCTCGAATTGTTCGAGGATGTCCGAGATGATTTTTTTTTCCACTGCCAGTCACTGTTTATGATAATGTTAATGATGCAGTTTCGCAATATCAATTGCACAAAATGCCATTGTAAATATGACCCTGTTTCATTGAAATTCATTCATATTCATTAGTCATTATTTATTTGCTAAATATACGTGAACATTTCAATTCATATGTTTCGATATTGTATATATGTATATAGACGTACATTACACTTGTGAAGATTTTCCGTTTTGCAATAAACGGAAGATCTAAATTTGGTAACTTTAGTGCTAATCTGCATTCTGGCGTTAACAAATGAACTTTAAAGTGTTGGACCCGGCGTTACTATATCTTGTTCAGCACAGAATTGTTACAGTTTCACTATGACGTGTCTACAGCATCGTTAGAAATCTTTTCATAGAGATATGGTGTAATATATTGATATTTAGCAATGTCATTACGTTGTCATTCTTTGATTTTTATTTTTATATAAAAGATTTAATTGTTGGATCGTGATTAAAGCCTATATGTCCGTGCCTTTCCTGGTCGATTAAGTACGGGTAGATCGAAATAAAGAAGATCCCTTCGTCTTTGAAGAGTTTGTCTTTTTTGTGATTAGTTGAAATGTTTAGTGAAAAAAATATAAAGTTCGTTTTAATGATTGGTAATTTTCATATTAATTAAAAGTAAAGCCTTGCAGTCTAAAATCAAAATCAAGTTTATGTTGTAGAAGTTCTGTTGCCTAGGTAAGTTTGGATGTTTTTCATGTGTGGGACACAAACAAACAAATACATGTCACTTAATGTGCTATTTATGCCAAAGCAAAAAAGATCAAAATTTCATTAAATACTTTATACTTTGGCAATATATAAAAATGTGATTCTGCATAAAACCAAAAATGACTTTTTTTCAAAAGGAAAAAATGATAATTAATGATAACAACATACCTTAATAATAATGTTGCATACTATATAAGAAATTTGAAAAATGTGCCTTGATGATTTTGAAAATTAAGTAAGCGTGAACGATTGCAAGGTTTTGAAAATACAATATTTGACAGGTGCCCCATCCCAAATCGTACAAAATATTATTGCAAAGGAAATGCAAGTACACGAAAAAAGAATTCATGTGGTTGACAAGCAAACTTTCAAGACACCTAAAAAAGTTCTTTTATTTTGGTAAACAAAGAGTGTTTGAAAGCCTTGACAGTTGACACCATGCTTTCGTATGTGACATATTCTTTTTACAACCCTATCATCTTTCTGGCAGTGCTTGGCTTCTGACCTTGGACACGTGACAACTATTTACACTGGTATTGCCAAAATCATGATGTCGGTCTAATGGTCATTGGCAATAGTTCCCACCAGCTGTTAACCTGTAAACATCAGAGCCCGGATCTCCGTGCTCACTATTACACTGTAATTGTAAAGAGCTCACGTGGACGAAAAGAAGTATCATACGTGCTTCTTTACTGCTGAAGTGGTTTTTAAAAAGTCTACTCCGGAAAAGAAATATCTTCTGACAACACATGCACACTGCTTAACCAATTCAATTGTTCGCTGTGTCATAAACTAGGTTCTTTAAGAGGATACAGACAAAAAACAAAACATTGCGTCCTTGGACCTCAGGCTCAGACTCGTAATACAAAGTATATTTATCATATTAGATCTGTGTATTGCTTACTAATGAGTTTGGCTAAAGGTTGATGAGCAGTGATCAGATGCTGTCCCTAGAGTGGCTGTGGGTTCCAAAACAACCGATCTCGTCTGCAGTGTCTAACGAGTTGTTATTTTAGTGAACCATATACTAGTCAAAGTCGGCAATGCACTTCATATCCAACCACCTAGAATATTATTTTATGTCTGTAGATTATTTGTTTATCTATCAGATGATTAGTGGGAAATAAAACGATTGCACGTACATCTTGTGTTCCCCACAGGTCTACAAATCCCGCTCCGTGACGTAACACAGAATTATAGAGATGCATAAGGAAATCTACTGGAATTTCAAAGTCATAAGATGAAACATCGGTGAAAAATTTGAAAAATATCTTTCATCAAATGCTTTAGATTAAGAACATCGTGTGTCCTTTGAGGCTTACGTAAACTGAATTCTTTTTTTTTCTCTTAAGGGGTCAAATACTGCTTCCGTGAGAAGAGATTCCGAAATAAAATATAATGTAAACTATTTACATGAACAGGAGAATGGTTGTCTTAAATAGCAGAGAGGCTTTTTTCACGATCTCTGTATATTTACATTAAAACATTCTTGCAAATCATTTGATGGAAGAGCGTCTCACTCCGAGTGCATTAATTTAGTCTCCATGACCGACGCAGAACACCCCAATTTAAGGACCTTCTATCCACTGCACACGAAAGAGTTCTTATTCTGCGATATTTTAAGAAGTTAAAGTGATCTCCCCTTTAATCTAAAATTGCAATCTAAAATGTACTAGTATTACACAATTTAGAATGAATTCTTGCCTTTTATTAGACTAGGCGAGATAAATAAAATTGAACACTTACTTTTCCTAGTATTTTCTCCTATATAAGTAGGTAACTATGATAATGGAAAACTGACTCCTTCTGACGGATTTCAAAACGAGACGTTAAGACATGCATTCTAATTAAAATAAAATATCAAGTAAAGGGTTTTACATAATTGCAAAGATTTATTCGGAACATCCGTGACTCGATCTCGCATTATATTGTGAACTTTCTTAAGAGATGCACCGATTCTTCTTTTATCTTTTTACGAAGGTGATATTAGCAAACAGATAATTGCGGATTTTTTCTCCTGCTGGGGTCTCCTTAATTGTATCAATACATTTACTAATAAATGATGAAGTACGTTAAGGTTACATTGAATTTAGTATCTTATCTTTTGCACTGTCCATCTGATTTTCACAAACGGTACAACATTTATGTAGGTCAAGCAGGAGTTCGAGTCCGTCGTTTATGGTTTCCATCAATCTATATCATTTTCAATTAACTGAGCTCTTTAAAAACATTAAAATCCATAAATGTATCATATTTAATTTCAACAGTTCTATGTTATCAAGTGCGCTTTACTGATCTTCAATTAAAAAAAATTTCTTTCTTCGTGTTTTGAGTTACAGCAGATAAATCTATGTTATATGTCTAAAGGCCAACTTTTCGCCAAGTTTGCTTTACTTAAGGTATTCAAAGAGATCTTACAAGTTGTATACACGTGTTTAAAGAACGTATTGCTGACACTTGCTTTGAAAATCATGCTGTAATACCTCCAATACACAAATCTTTAAAAAGACTGAAATATTTGTAAATATAATATTTCTTGCCTCAGGAACTTGGCAAGATCAAGATTTGGAGATACGACAGGAATCCCAGCTTTCCTTTAACCGAGAGATATGAACACCCCGTCTAAAAATCGCTCTCCATGTATAATCTTCCAAATGTACTGCGTCAAAAAATATTTTACCCCCTTACTTTCAGGATAGGAACCGATTGTGCTATCTAAATTTGCTCTTAACATCACTGAAGATTAGATATGCACATGCATACATAAATCTTATTTTTCAAACATGTCAGTGATGGTATTCCAATGCAATTTAAATACTCGTTTTAAAAAGTAACATTTTATACTGCAATAAAGTATGATACTGGTAGATATCTGTGCACAGTTTCTATTTATATAATAGTGTTGCATTATGCATGTACTATGCCTAAATAGTAGGCAGGGTTTGACACATGGTGCACGAGCCGGAGGCGAGTGCACTATGTGTCAAACCCTGCCTACTATTTAGGCATAGTACATGCATAATGCAACACTATTATTATTATTATGCTGACTGTTGTAATTATTTTTGCGGCAATCCATTTGACTTTTTCCTGAAAATATCGGTGCTAACACGGCGCACTTGCAAGAACTCATTCAAAATCTTCATTCTAAAATTGGTTGCATGCTTAGTTTTTTTGGTTACTAGCATTTTCTCTAAATAAGTCGGGATTTTCTGT
>PRKT01000002.1:173624-188624 GCA_003671525.1 Saccostrea glomerata | reverse complement strand
CACACCTTGAGGTTATCCAAATGCACAAGTTATCTCAGAGATGAATATTACTCTATAGTATTCCCAGTGGTGAATCTTACCCTATAGTATTCCCTGTGGTGAATCTTACTCTATTGTATTCCCAGTGGTGAATCTTACTCTATAGTATTCCCAGTGGTGAATCTTACTCTATTGTATTCCCAGTGGTGAATCAGACCCTTTAGTATTCCCAGTGGTGAATATTACCCTCTAGTATTCCCAGTGATGAATTGTACCCTTTAGTATTCCCAGTGGTGAATCTTACCCTATAGTATTACCAGTGGTGAACCTTACTCTATAGTATTCCCAGTGGTGAATCTTACCCAATAGTATTCCCAGTGGTGAATCTTACTCTATAGTATTCTCAGTGGTGAATCTTACTCTATAGTTTTCCCAGTGGTGAATCTTACCCTATAGTATTACCAGTGGTGAAATTACTCTAAAGTATTCCCAGTGGTGAATCTTACCCAATAGTATTCCCAGTGGTGAATCTTACTCTATAGTATTCTCAGTGGTGAATCTTACCCTATAGTATTCCCTGTGGTGAATCTTACCCTATAGTATTCCCAGTGGTGAATCTTACCCTATAGTATTCCCAGTGGTGATTCTTACCCTATAGTATTCCCAGTGGTGAATCTTACTCTATAGTATTCCCAGTGGTGAATCTTACTCTATTGTATTCCCAGTGGTGAATTGTACCCTTTAGTATTCCCAGTGGTGAATCTTACCCTATAGTATTCCCAGTGATGAATTGTACCCTTTAGTATTCCCAGTGGTGAGTCTTACCCTATAGTATTCCCAGTGGTGAATCTTACCCTTTAGTATTCCCAGTGTTGAATCTTACCCTGAAGTTTTCCAAGTGGTGAATCTTACCCTATAGTATTCCCTGTGGTGAATCTTACCCTATAGTATTCCCAGTGGTGAATCTTACCCTAGTATTCCCAGAGATGAATCTAACACTATAGTATTCCCAGTGGTGAATCTTACTCTATTGTATTCCCAGTGGTGAATCTTACTCTATTGTATTCCCAGTGGTGAATCTTACTCTATTGTATTCCCAGTGGTGAATCTTACCCTATAGTATTCCCAGTGGTGAATCTTACCCTAGTATTCCCAGAGATGAATCTAACACTATAGTATTACCAGTGGTGAATCTTACTCTATTGTATTCCCAGTGGTGAATCTTACTCTATAGTATTCCCAGTGGTGAATCTTACTCTATTGTATTCCAAGTGGTGAATCTTACTCTATTGTATTCCCAGTGGTGAATCTTACCCTATAGTATTCCGAGTGGTGAATCTTACCCTAGTATCCCAGAGATGAATCTAACACTATAGTATTCCCAGTGGTGAATCTTACTCTATCGTATTCCCAGTGGTGAATCTTACTCTATAGTTTTCCCAGTGGTGAATCTTACACAATAGTATTCCCAGTGGTGAATCTTACCCTATAGTATTCCCAGTGGTGAATCTTACTCTATAGTATTCCCGGTGGTGAATCTTACTCTATTGTATTCCCAGTGGTGAATCTTACTCTATAGTATTCCCAGTGGTGAATCTTACTCTATTGTATTCCCAGTGGTGAATCTTACTCTACTGTATTCCCAGTGGTGAATCTTACTCTATTGTATTCCCAGTGGTGAATCTTACTCTATAGTATTCCCAGTGGTGAATCTTACTCTACTGTATTCCCAGTGGTGAGTCTTACCCTATAGTATTCCCAGTGGTGAATCTTACCCTATAGTATTCCCAGTGGTGAATCTTACCCTATAGTTTTCCAAGTGGTGAATCTTACCCTATAGTATTCCCAGTGGTGAATCTTACTCTATTGTATTCCTGGTGGTGAATCTTACCCTATAGTATTCCCAGTGGTGAATCTTACCCTATAGTATTCCCAGTGGTGAATCTTACTCTATAGTATTCCCAGTGGTGAATCTTACTCTATTGTATTCCCAGTGGTGAATCTTACTTTATTGTTTTCCCAGTGGTGAATCTTACTCCATAGTATTCCCAGTGGTGAATCTTACCCTATAGTATTCCCTGTGGTGAATCTTACTCTATTGTATTCTCAGTGGTGAATCTTAATCTATAGTATTCCCAGTGGTGAAGGGAGATTACTACATTATGCTTCAACCAGAAAAATCCCAGAAACCTTTTAAAGTTGTCTGTAAATCCATAAATAATACCGGGGGTAAGCACAATTAAATGTCGGCAATCATGTATATAAAGTGGGTATAATATATTGTTCAAATTGGCTTTTTTTTGGGGCAACGTTGCATACATTTGACAGCAATATTTGTATATTTGTCAGGATGGACAGTGATTCAGAGACGCCAAGACGGCTCAGAAAATTTTTACAGAGACTGGAAAACATACAAAAACGGATTCGGGTCTCTTTCCGGAGAATTTTGGATGGGGAACGACAAAATCTACGAACTGACAAACCAAGGTGATTTATTATATACAAACAAATATCACAAAATAAAGACAGCAATAAATAAACATTAATATCGTAAACACTAGTCATTGGAAAGACAGAAGGTCCTCAACATTCCTGGAGTATTCAGAGAAATCGTCAACTTGCTTGGTCTTGGTATTAGTTGTACTCTTCCGGTTCCTCTCTAATAGTACTGTCTTGGAGACGGTTGGCTTCGATTTCTTTTTTTCCGTATTTAACTTTAAATTTATATATCTGACCATCCTCTGAAAAGAAAATATAAAGGCATCAAAATAATATAACAGCATACCTTTTCTTGTCTATCTTTAACCAAACTTATAGTTCACACAAAATCTTACTTGGATCTAGGTAGCGACCATCAAAGTTTCTGTCCTGAATCGACACAGGTCGTCTTTTAATGGTGTTCACGTAAGGCGTGCTGATCTGAGGGTTGGGGTTATAATTCCTGGGTGTCCTTGGCTGTTGGTAGCCTGTAAGTGAAGGTACACTTTGGGCCCGCGTCACCACTCGTCCGCCATGACTTTCCCATCTGGAAAGGGCGGGGGCGGTAAAAGGTGGGCCTCCTTTACTTTCATTTACCTGCGACGGATTTGCAAATGGAGGTGCAGTTCTTATCACAAAAGGTGTCTGTGGTTCTTCTTCAATAATGCTAAGTTTTCCTGATGCGAGCGAGTCGCCATCAGGTGATCTTGGTCTGTATCCTTTTGCTGCAGGTTTGTTGGTTACTGCTGTCCAGGGATAAGCGAAAACTTGGTCTTGGGCGGGCTGGATATGTTTAGTATTGTGGTGGGGACAGTTTATGTGATCATACAGCATGGACGGAATATGTAGGCTGCTGGTGATTGGAAAACAGTGGCACACGGAAGGATCGAAATCTTCGTCGTACAAACTATTTCCGTCCTCGTCCAGTCGTAGGACGTTGAGCTCTATCCGCGGGGGTTGGCCTCTTTGTCTTGGTAGATACGCTGGTACTGGTCGACGCAAAGGCGACGCCATACTGTCCAAAATAATGTTACACTTTATCCTGAAATAATTAAGAAAAAGTTTGTCATAAACATGGGTCCGTTACTTATGGGATATGTAATGATGTAGCAGATACCATTACCACTTATCCCAACTACAATGTATATCCCTGGCTTCTTAAGTATTGGACCAAAATATTGATGTCAAAATGTATGTTTGTTTAATGAAACCTCCTAGCTGCGCTGATGAATGACAGTTTGAAAGAGTTGAAAGTTAGCTTATCAGTATTATAACATACCGACACATTGTAAAACAGCCTCTCAAAGGAAAATTGATAACATTTTGACTTATCGGAGGTGATTTTGGTCTATGGCCCCATGTTGCCGATATGATGCAATTGTTCTTCAATAAAGGTCCTTAGTAGAGCAAATAAAGCGAGACTGCAATTTTTCAAAACACAAGGTCAAGTTCAAAGTTTAAAATCCTTTATTTTGAATAAAAGATGGACTTTACTGTATAAACTCTAATGTTTTTCCTTTTTGTTTTTTGTTTTTAGGACCTTTCCAGTTGCGTGTAGATATGGAGGATTTTGATGGCAGGAAGTACTATGCAGTGTACAATTACTTCCGGATTGACGACGAGTCCGAAAACTACAAACTCCACGTGCGAGGTTACCACGGCGACTCTGGAGATTCTTTGACCTCAGTTCGGGATAACCACAACGGGAATATGTTCAGTACGCACGACCGTGACAACGACAGGCGGGGATACAACAACTGCGCGCGCCATTACCGGGGTGGGTGGTGGTACTCCGACTGCTATGACTCTAACCTTAACGGACAGTACTACCCACAGGGTAAACACATCAACTTCTTTAACCGTGACGGCATTCATTGGAATAGCATCAACATGAGCGAGTATTCCCAGTGGTGAATCTTACCCTATAGTATTCCCAGTGATGAATCTTACCCTATAGTATTCCCAGTGGCGTGGTTCATAATCCTCGGGAATATCTTTTAATTCAGCTGGACCTGTAAAGAAAATGTACCATAAAAAAACAGAGAAAACTTTGGCAATAATATTCTATATACTACAATCCAACTAGTGTTGTATAATCGGGAAAAATCTGAAACCGATTATCGGTTAATAATCGAAGTCCGATTTTAGTGATTAATCGAATTAATCGGTTTCCATATTTATTTTGAAACATATGTGAAATAAAGGATATATGACTCTTTAAAATGTTTATTTTTACTATTCAATGTAACTAACAACTTATTAAGTAAACATGAAATTTGGCAATTACAATAACAAGGTAACTACTAACTAGTAACTAGTACTAACTACTTGTAACTAACAAAATACATAACAACCTGGTGAAAAAAATGGGGCGTGTACAGCGTTTTCCCAAACTTCTTACCAAGGACGACAGAGCGTAAAGTCGATGTAGTCTGATAAAATCTATATTTAACAGATCAAACATTTACTTACTAGGCAGGCATTTTTTTTTTATTTTCATATAATACAGAGACTGAAAAATGGGGGGGGGGGTATTTCGTACTGTTTAATTGCATCTTAAATAAATCAAAAATTTAGATTATAAAGAATAATTTTATTGAAATTATTAAGTTACTATTCAAAATTTTCCTTTTAAAGGTTATATCATAAAATTGCCTAGATCTACAATTTATTTCTTTTTTTCTGGACATTTAACACAGGCAAATGAAATACCGTATATCAGGTTTTTTCCGCGTCATGTTTTTTCCGCGAATCAGAACCTAAATCAGTATATTAAATTTACGCGAATCAAATTTTCACTATTTCAAAGTCCCAGTTATTATATTAGGTATTAACAATTGTTTAAGCCTATAAAGGAATTGGATGTAAATTGTACAGTACGAATGAGAAATAGATCTATCAACCTTCACCTCGTCAATTCCGGAGGACCCGCTCGCCTGATTACACACCTGTGTTGCGTACTAACTCTTAAATCCACTGTGCACAGATATTATTTTTTAAGACTTAAGCAATTATAGTTCATTTACTGTTCCAAACTGACTTGCAGCTCAGGTATAATTAGTTTTAATAGCTTTTCGCAAGAAACGTGACCCATATAATTAGCTGGCTTGTCAATTAGTAAACAAACAATAAGGGCTTGTACCTATTACCGGTATCTTGCGCTTGTCCTCTGATCCCGCTATTTCTACCCTCTACGATATAAGCATTAAGAAATAATTCTACTACAAGAAGAAAACTTTGTATTAAATTTACGCTGTTTTATTTTCCGCGATTCAGAACTCGTCGCGAACAAAGCGGAAATTGGATACACGCGGAAAAATCCTGATATCATTAGATAGTATCCAAGATTTTATTTTAACTTATAATTCACTTAAAAATATATTTATTTATTTCATGAACTAACTCATAATGGTTAGGTTATCCTTGTTAAATAATGTAAATAAGTTCTCCAACCCAATCTACGTATGACCTATCTATAGATCTCTATTCCATGACAGAGGAAATTCGAGTTAGAAATAAAAGATCATGACAGGGTTGTTGCAGATTAAAATCAACCATGCATTACTGCTAAATGGATCAAATAAAGGATGCATGTGTGGAAAATTAGGTGATATAAACAAGAAAACACGTTTTGGGGAATTTTTAAGTATGAAATTGGGAAAATCTAGCACTTTGTGCCATTGGGAATGGGTCCGATATTCGGTCCAAATTTGAGGGCAGTGACGGCCCTGCATCATGTCCAAGTTTTGTTTCGTCGGCGGACTTCGATTTAGTGCCGGGGTAAGGAAGTATATCTCGCTGGTCGTCCTCGTTGTCTGCGACACAGGGCGCCGCCATCTTTGCCAATGTAGTGTACCGTATTCGACTATTCGTGTCAACAACAGTTTGTTCTTTGTAAACTCGTACATTTACATGTTTTACCAATTAATCGATCTCAAATTTCAATCCGATTAATCGAAATCGGTTGGGTTTCAGCGATAGATTCGGCGATGTCGGCGATAATCGAAACACCACTAAATCCAACTAGTGAGTATAAAAGGTTAACAGTCTAGTATAGTTTATATTGACATTATGTTACTCAGTTTGTTAATCATGGAGGAAGTTAAGGTTCTTTAGCAAACTGCATCCAGTTCAACAAATATCTTCAAGTTACCCTGAAATACAGCTGACATCATGACATGCAGACTCTTTTAAAAAGAGTTATAGACACTTGAACGTAGGTCTCGGACTTACCTATATAAGTATTGACAAGTCCTAAAGCAGCAACAGGGGCCATGGCAATCCAGAAATACTTTATCTATCAAAAAAGCAACATAAAAAAGAAATTAATTTTTATTCTGCACATCTTCATCTTTTCTCCTTAATCTTACTCTTAAACAAACACATGATCAAAGTCATATCAACAAAAAAGCCCCTTTTAATCATGTTAATGTCTTAGTGTGTTTCTTTTAATTGCTAACTTGTGAAGTTTTAAAATTAACTATTTAATTAATATATTGTGCATAAGTTTCCAATTAGAGTAAGACACCTTTAGATTTTCGGATTGTGTCACGTTGTCTGTATGTAATTCTGAACTCTGAATGTAAATCAACCATTAGTATTAACTACAAGTCATAGTGCTGCTTTTCAGCAGTGACCTCTAGGTGAGTCCCTAATGTGCAGAGTGCAACATATAATTTTCCACCTGAAATGGCTCTTAATTGTCTTAGGATCCAAAACCATTGCTTCTTCAGTTTGCACACATTTAATTTCAACAAAATGAAGCTAATTTCTTATTCAAAGTCTCTGCAGTCTTCATTTTGTGATTTCTCTCAATTCAGATATGAATATTTCTGATAAATCATTGTATTTAACTTACCAGATCATCTCGCACATAATATTCCTTGATCCTGGTTCCAAATCTTGGAACACCAATATAACCATTTCCATAGTGTGCACTTCTCACCAGTTCTAAGAAAAATTTTCAAACATTTGTAAGTTCTGACAGTTATTAACTTCCTACTTTTACAAGGTAAAAAAAGGTATCTATGCGTTTCATTTAGTAGTCGTTTTAAAGTCACAAACCAAAGTAGTGATTGTCTATTTATTTTATAAAGAATTTAAAACAGAGTAAGTTCTGTAACAATTCCATTGCTTTAAAATTTATACGAATTTCCTCTACAGTTTTACCTTGCAGGGCTGACTTTGATTTCAAGATTTCCCTTTTTGTTTGTGGTGTTTTTATCGCTAGACTAAACATTTGTCGTGTCCCCTGTCCAGGAGAGATCCTCAGGCAGCTGAAGAGGATCATTTTGATCCCTTACTGCCCTTAGCTCTTGGATTTTTCAGTCTCTTCGGCTCATTCAATAATTTTTGATAGCTACAAGGTTGCAGCAGGTTCGCAGTAAATGATTTATAAATTGAAAAAACTTGACGGACAATTTTTCCGGACGTTAAAGTGTAATGCATTTTTAAAAGATATTTTTATTTCCGTAATCCTAAATGATAACGAAAGCTTTGAAAAAAAATGCATAAAGTATAATGGAATTCTAAAATAACTGTGTTTCTGTAAAAAAAAAAATCAACCATAAAATATCGGGTTCGTTTAAATTAGCAGTAGCTAAGCGATAAATTTAACTTCGTTTCCAGAGATGGTAATTCCCCGATGTCTACCGAATGTGCATTCAGTAGGCCTCGAGAACTTAGATACAGAAGTTTTCGCCAAAAATTATTCAGTGAATAACTGAAAGTGTGAAAATGGATCTACTTGGTTCCATTCTCGGTAGCATGCAAAAGCCGCCAACGATAAGCGATGCAGAAAGGAAAAAAGCAAAGGGTACGAAATTGATCTTTCTCTTTTTGTAAGAAAACGTCAAATAATTAGTTCGAATTTGTTTAGTGCGTTCGAATTTGTTCGAATTCAGAATTACAGCTGTTTATATCAGATGCTAATTATTTACTTTGTCAGTCTGTTTTAAAAATTGGACCAATTCTTAAAAATATTTTGTCAGTCACTGTCAGTTTTGGTCCGATCTGTAAAACATTGTGAATGAAAATTAATAAGGTCAGCTCTTGTGTACTCTGGGTAGACTTTACTTTACCGGTCCCCAGTTCCGCAAGATCCTCGCGCTCATTGGACTATGACGTAACAACTACGTCACTCAACTGAAAATGGGTTAAATTTGCTCACTATATAGAATCTATTCGACTGATTAGGGTTAGTCTTGCACCCACCTTAGAGATTAGGGTTAGTCCTTGCACTAGTATTTGGCTGATTAGGGTTAGTCTCGCATCCATCGGAGAGATTAGGGTTAGTCCTGGCACATTATTCGACTGATTAGGGTTAGTCTAGCCTCTGCCCGGGATATTTCGTCTAACCGTCTTAGTCCTTGCATACCATCCGGTGGATTAGGGTTAGTGACTTGTTCTTTTCGATAAGTTTAAGAAATTCAGTTGTTTCTGTACATTTTCCAAGATCATAATTCAGCTTCAATGGCATTTCGTTCGTTTGTTTAAATGGAAGAATGGCTAAGTCTGAAAGAAATGGCACTTAGCTTTTGCCGCACGCGCATTGTTCAGAATTATTCTTACCAGGAATTTTTACCATTAATAAACAATATATATTTATTTTATTTTTTTAGAGAGAGAACAGGATTAAAAACTACGTTTAAAAACGAAATTTTATACCATACAATTCGATTTTGGGGTCAAAAGGCCAAAAAACCTCGTAATTAAATTTTTTTTTATTGCTCATGCGATCTCATATATAATGAAGTCGCCTTCGGCGACATATTACATTTGGCACGTTTTACTTGGGACCGGTAAAAGTAAAGTCGTCCCAATGTACTCCTTTCCTGCTTTTGATGTTTGAACCTTGACCTGAAATTGTCTCATGAAAAAAGACACCTGCATTCAGTATTAAAAAAATACAAGATTCACAAATCAACAACAAACTTTTATTGTATGGTAATTCATTACAATTTTCTTTGTTGAAGTGTTGTAACATTTTTTTAAATTATCAGAGCAAAAGGTTTTACTGGAGAAGCAACAGGAAAAAGAGAGGAAAAGTTTGCAAGAATTTAGAGAAAAGGTATGTTGTTCAGGCACGTTTATCTTAGCATCCATGTTATAGAACTTGGAGTAAACATTTTGAAGCATCAGTCAATTATACAATTTGCAGATCTGATGACTATGATAGTTTTACTGCAGGTTATTTTGTGCATGTTCTGCTTGATATACAGATTAAATTTTGTCACTTTCATATCATATACTGTAAAAGTGGTTATTTACGCGAGGGGGAAATTTACACTTCTTATGCGGTAAACTAATAACCGCGTAAAATACCCCAGCGCGTATGGTCACAAAATTGGATTAATTCTAGATTATTACTTATACTGTTACACCGTCGTATATTCATCGTGGTATTGAACGCACGTGAGTAGATACATACATAGAACATGTATCACAAACAGTGATGAAAACGTACTAACTTGTGTGATAAAAAATGCTTCTTCAAATTAAATACATAGTATTAAGAGAAACGTCACGCAGTTAAAACTTCAAAAGTTTTACGCTCATTTTCATTTTCTTTGTATATTCATGTCTCTTAATTTCAAATGATTAGTCCAAAATGTTACATAAACTCATAGTCACTACAAGCATACCTATTAAATTAATTGTCAATACAGTGCACATACATGTAAGTAGATCCCACTTTGAAGTTTGAGCTTGCGTAAATAATTATAATAAAGCGTACACTAGTTGTTCACACTTCAACACACTTGACTGTGCACACCGACATTGTATTTACTAAATCCAACAGTATAAATTGTTATTGATTTGTTTAGTTTGTTTGTAATTATTTTTTGATTTTTTTTCTTATCATTTTCAAAGGGAAACCACTCGATGTTAGATACGATGGCCGTGTAAATTTTTCTCGGTAACATGTGCGACCGCGTTTATTACACCCACGCGTAATGTTTGATAGTCACAAACGCGTACTTAACAACCAGTGTAAATAAACACTTTTACAGTAATCATACATGCATATTTCAAATCCAGCCGCTGCACATATCAGCTCAAGACCAACTGCTCTCTCACAGAACATTTTTCAAAAATTACAGATACAAAAAAGAATACATGATTTTATCAAAGATGGGACTAAACAGAAGAGCAAATTTGAGCCAATGGACAAAGGATGGCGATCCATAGTGTAAGTATTATTTAATAGAGAGGATCTTAGGAAAGAGGATGTAGAGCCATGAAGTGTAAGTTAAGGTTAAATAGAGGGGGCCTTAGGACAAAGGATCATGACATAAACTTGACATCAAGCCTTTGAGTATGATTAGATATTTTAAAACTTAATGTCTTTATTTTGAAGCCAAGATTCCTGACTTCTTAACCTTTCTGAATTCAGATGAAAGCTTTAGAGAATTGTTTTTTTTTTTCATAAATCAAGTATGTTTTAGTAACTGGACACATATTTAATCTCAACAATTTGCTCAGGAAAAACATTTTTTGTCCTGATTTATTAAGCTTGACTGTATACAGTGGACCCTCAGATATCTGGACGCCATATATCCGGATGCTACAGTTTTTGGACAATTAGAATTTTGTGAATTGTATAAATTTGTGTTTTCTAGTCATGAAGTTGCTGATGTAGCAGGGCTGACCTCTTTTTCCTTTGGTATAGAAGAACATGACAGATATGTCATGGTTTGGAAGAAGGTAAACAAATGCTATACAACTGACAGAGAAATGTTGCAAACTGAAAGTTAAATGTAATACACAGAATACAAATTTGATGAATGTTACACTGACATAAAAATGTAACATTGACATACAAATGTTACTTTGACAGACAATTGTTACATTAGACATACAAATGTAAACTGACAGGCAAATATAACAATTTACAATGTACATGCAAATGATACACTGACATACAAATGTAAAGCTGGCAGGTAGATCATATGTAATATTGACACTAATGTATTTTTGACAGAAATATTTGTACACAACATGTTCATTAATTAATGTTTCATAACATAGACTTCTTAAGTTGTTTTTTTAGTTGTTTTTGGTTTGATACTGTAAACAGGGTAAGCTTTCTACTTTGAATCCTATTGTGATGTGATAGTGATGATTGTGATATGAGCTACCTTAAACCTTGACATGTCTACAGTGTGCTCTGTGTCTTGTGTAGTAAGAGTGCTGTGTGTTTTGTAGGAATTTGCCCCGACTGATGATGAGATAAATACCCTGAGGGCCGGTAAAGAATGGGATCCAGAGAAAGCCAAAGAACTAGAAAAACAAAGGGTCAGCACACATTAGATTGAATAGATTCTAATTCAAAATTTACTTGTAATTTGTTTCATCAGCATGAATCATGTTCCTTCTATCAGTTCTGTGTGAAACTATTATGAAAAGGGCCATATTTCCAAAGAATATTATTTAAGCTCACCTGAGCCGAAGGCTCAAGTGAGCTTTTCTGATCACATTTTGTCCGTCGTCCGTCCGTCCATCTGTCTGTCTAGCTGTCCGTCTGTCTGTCCGTATGTAAACTTTTCAAATTTTCGACTTCTTCTCAAGAACCACTGGGCCAATTTTGATCAAACTTGGCACAAAGCATCTTTGGGTGAACAGGAATTTAAATTGTTAAAATTAAGGGCCAACTCACCTCACCAAAGAGATAATCAAGAAAAGACAAAAATAGGGTGGGGTCATTAAAAAATCTTCTTCTCAAGAACCACTGGGCCAAAAAAGCTGAAACTTATGTGGAAGCATCCTGGGATAGTGTAAAACTTAAATTATTCAAATCATGACTCCTGGGGGTAGGGCGGGGCTACAATGGGGATTCAAAGTTTTACATAGAAATATATTGGAAAAATCTTTGAAAATCTTCTTCTCAAGAACCACTGGTCGAGAAAAGCTGAAACTTATGTGGAAGCATTCTGGGATAGTGTAGATTCTAAGTTGTACAGATCGTGACCCCGGGCGTAGGGCGGGGCCACAATGGGGATTCAAAGTTTTACATAGAAATATATTGGAAAAATCTTTGAAAATCTTCTTCTCAAGAACCATTGGTCCAGAAAAGCTGAAACTTATGTGGAAGCATTCTGGGATAGTGTAGATTCTAAATTGTACAAATCATGACCCCAGGGGTAGGGCAGGGCCACAATGGGGAATCAAAGTTTTACATAGAAATATATAATAGGAAAAATCTTTGAAAATCTTCTTCTCAAGAACCACTGGGCCACAAAAGTTGAAACTTATGTGGAAGCATCCTGGGATAGTGTAAAATTTAAATTGTTCAAATCATGACCCCGGGGGTCGGATGGGGCCACAATGGGGAATCAAAGTTTTACATAGAAATATATAGGAAAAATCTTTGAAAATCTTCTTCTCAAGAACCACTGGGCCAGAAAAGCTAAAACTTATGTGCACATGGAAGCATTCTAGGGTAGTGTAGATTTCAAAAATGTCTAAATTATGATCAGTGGGTTAGGGTAGTGTCACAATATGTAAGACAAGGGGGAAATCTAGTAAAGAACAAAATGGTCAAAGCTTCTCAGGTGAGCGATGTGGCCCATGGGCCTCTTGTTTACCAGATCTTTCAGAAAGTTAATCATGATGATATAATATAGTCCTTCAAATGTATATTTTAGTCTCAATGTATTACTTATTAGTAAACACTTAATACATAATAGTGTCATTTTGTAGACTATATGTTGAAATTATTTTTAAGCGAATATTACTAATTGGGTCATATTAAGGTTTTTTTTATTTGTTCAGTGCCTTTCCAATAACATCTTTATATTTGCCTAGAGAATTTAGAACCTTAGATTTATTACCAAAGTTGTAATCCATATTTCAGGAATTAGAGAGGCTGAGTGCTGAGGAAAATCCATCACATCAGAAGAAAATAATCCCTAATTCTAACTACAAAGACAAGTACCGGCATCTGATTGGTGATGAAGCGGCCAAAAAGGGCGCAAAACAGACCACAGCCAACAGATCGTACGGATTCGGTAAGAACCAGCGAAGCATGTATTGTATGTCTGATGAAGTCCTGTAAACATAAATATCAGGTGTTCTGGAACTCTACAAATAAAAATTTACTTGAGAGTTGACAGAATACTTGCATAATGTGTAAAAGTTTAATGTCATTCTATGTAAAATGTGACAATTTACTTTTGGAAATGCTGAGTAAAAAAGAAGGAAAGAGAATATACTTGTAAAAATTCATATATCAAGTAGTCAATAACAAACGGAGATGTTTGATGCAGTCAGATATGAGTTGTTTGTTATTTACAGTGCCAAGTGAAAATAAACGAGACCACAGGACAATAGAGGAAGTGTTAGCGGAAACCAGGGCTAAGAAAAAACTTAAAACGGAGGCCCAGAAAACTCCTGTCAGTGGTCCAGTTAATGAGGGTCATGGCTCCTCCACTGTGAACTCTGGGGATCAATCGTCAGAATCAACAGACACTAATTCTTCCAGTGTTTGACCCGTAACAAGATACAACATTAATACAAAAAAAAAATCCATGTGTGATGCCATTTACAATGTTTTAATTTTGTTTTCTGGACTGAGTTTTTATTTTTCAAGCATATTCACTTTTTGTAAATACATTGAAGAGAAATTCTGTTTCTTCTCTGATGAACTCATTCAGGAATACATGGAACTACTTATCAAACGTATCATATAAGAGGAATGCATCCATCTGTTAACATATGATTAGAATGAAAAACATAACTTGCATTGACAAATTTTGTTCATGAAAACTGTATACACTCTACAAAAGTCAAAGTGTACTCTCCTATTAAGAAAATTATTATAGTTACATTTATGTATACAATTTGAATTGTGTTGAATACCATGCCATATTGAATAAATGTCAAATAAACTTAATACATGTATTTCATTGAAAGTTATCTTTTTTTAATCTAGGTAATTTAAAGGAGAGAAACTTTTTGATCAAGATATTACTCCCTTTTGACTATAAGTCTGTAGGAGCTATGGTGATGTCAAAGAATTCTGTTTATGAAATAACTTGCACCTATATTTCTCTCTAAAATCAAACACAAAAAATCCCCAACCACTGACATGTTCATAGTTAAGCTGCAGAAGATCTGTGTTACTGTTGCTGATGCTGGTAGTACATACTGTAACACATGTTAAAATTTGATTTTAGCATTCAAAATTACTTAAGCAAAGGTTTTTCTAAAGATTCATTTATTCACAATTTCACAGACTACGTAAAAAACAAAAGTACAATCAAAAGATAAGAAAGAGCCTCCCACATGGTACTGGAGTAACTGCTATGTCCAGAGTTACACCCCTTTGCAGTACAGTGACACTGGGTGACATCCCCTTTGAAGGGAACAAAGTCTGTGACGCAGTGTTTTTTGTTTCCACTTCCTTTCATGAGACCAGCTACTGCAGTCTCTGAACAGGATCTGTCCACTGAAACAAGAAAATTCATCAAAAGTGACGTTTTTCCTTGGGTGCAAGGCACAGGCGCGGATCCAAGATTTTTTTCAAGGGGGGGGGGGGGGGGG
>PRKT01000002.1:157031-173393 GCA_003671525.1 Saccostrea glomerata | reverse complement strand
GGGGGGGGGGGGGGGGGGTCCAACCTAGTAAAAAAAAATCCAGCCCAAAAATGTCTTGACAAGCAAAAAAAGTAAACTCCTTATTTTCCTAAACGTGAAAAACCTATTCCATGGGGGAGGGGGGGGGGGCTTTTCTTGCGGAGTCCAAGGTCACTTTTAGTTGGTTAAGTAAATACGTTTAATAACCCTGCAAATTCCAGGGGGAGGGGGATGGAGGGTCCTGAAACCCCCCTCCTCTAGATCCGCGCATGAGGCATATGCACACAATAAAATATGTGATATATATTCTTTAATCTATTTTTTAAAAATTATGTTTGTATTGTTCTTACATGTCTGGATGAATTTACTGGATCGCTTCACTTTAAGACAAGCAAATGGACATTCTACCAGAAAGTCGGATCCGCCCCAGAAAGGGTCGCCACACCGAGGGTCGTGTTTGGTACTGCAGTTGTAACAGGGTATTCCTGATGCTGTCAAGAAGCAAAGTGAAAAATTCAAATACATGTAACAATTCTGTATGGTTTCACCCTATGCCTATTCTATGCTCCTTTGTACTTTTTAAGGGATACTTGTTCAAATGTACTATTACGTCCACATCTACATGTGTCCTGCTGGAGGAGTATGATCCGTATTCCATCCGAATGTGAGATCATAACCTTTTGGTTTAAGATTTTTGTTTCCCCGTCCCTAACAAGTTCAGTTTCCCCCCCAAAGGAATTAAACCCTGGCCCATATAGCCGCTGTTAAGGTCACTTGAGTCAGGTGACCTATTACTATCCGTTTTCGTCCGTCGTCGTTCGTTCACATTTGAAACATTTTCAGCTTCTTTTCTGAAACCACTGAACCAATTTCAACCAAATTCTGTACACAGCATCTATGGGTAAAGGGGAACAAAAATTGTGAATTTCATGGTTCCTGCCCCCCCCCCTCGGGCCTGAGGGGTGGGGCCAAAACCACTAGAATTAAGCAGGCAAACTGTTAGCATGAATGTAATGAGCATTGAGTCCTCTACCAAATTTGGGGAAATTCATGGCCCCAGGTTCAAGGGTTCTAGTGCTAGTGCTAGGGCGTATAGACATGAAATAAAATGAAATTCCATGTCTAATAAGTATCGGATGGGGTGAAGTAATTGAAGGACGAATTCAATAATTCCCAATACATGCGTGGATCCAAAATTTTTTCCAGGGGTTGGGTGGGTTTCACCCTAATCAAAAGAACTTCCAACCCTGAAATTTCTCGACAAGCTACAAACAAACAAACTAAAAAAATCCGTTATTTTCCATTTGCGAGGATAAACCCTATCTCGTGATGGTGGTTTTTGGGTTCACCATTTTTAGCGGGGCCGGAGGGGGCCCAAAGTCATTTTTATATGCTTCTGTCCAGAAAGGGGTCTGAACTCTCTACCCTTCTAGATCCGCGCATGTCACATATCGTCATATGTGTTCTTATCTGGCTCAAAGGTATTGAAGGTTAATGTTGATTTTCTTAAAATGCATTTTTAATTAACATTTTTATGAAATATATAACGAGAATGGTCACTGCTGTTTTCATATAAATAATATAAAATTGTTAACAATCAAACCTTGGTTGATGCAAACAAATAAACAACAAGCTGCAATCACAAAGGAATCCATGATGATGTCGAGTTTTTATCGTCATAAGAAATTCTAAAGGGGAATAACAGCTCAAGAAAGGGGGACAAATTTGCCAATAATTTAGAAAATAATGTTAATGTTATTCCCCTTCTCCGGATGATTCCTTATCGTGAACTGAGGTTTTCATGTCTCTCGTGATTTGATTCTGTAGTAAATCAAACATATTACTACAACTACATGTATATTTACCATGTAGATGATGGAATATTGTAGCTAATTGTAACTTATGAAACAAAGAAATGAAACAAATCACTTAAAATCGAGAAGGAAAACGGAGGAGAAATCATTGTAGAACTCTGACCTCATTGTTTAGATAAGTAAAAGTATTCATAATTCATTTTGGAAAAAAAAATACATTTCTGCAAAATATCCAAATTGAATACATCTTGTAAGAATTCACATGCGGTATAAAGATATTTTTGTTTCAATATAAATTTTGTATATAAAACAATAAATATTTTGCAAAAAATAAAAGTTTGTCGTTACAAATAAACAAGCTTTTTTTATTCCAAAGATTTCAGATTGATAAGGGTTTTGTTTTTATAACTGATAGTTTTGTTTCTAAAACTTCCCGGAGAAGAATTTCATTTTGGGAGAAAACACGAACAAAAAAAACAAACAGACAGAAAATTGGATTAAACAAAGACACAGTACTAACATGAAAAGTGGTCTAATTAATACCTTGTTTATCAATATCCTTATAGTAAATATTGTCTTTTTTTCTTATCCAAATGTGAATAAATCTGGTTTTATATCAACTTTTTACATGAGACCACATAAATGATTTGATGTACAAGAGTTGCATGATGATAAATCAGAAAATTCAAAAATAACCAAAATTAAATTTATGTATACGTCAAAACAGTTTGTGGGCTAATTTTAAATCAAATCTTAATGTCACGTGGACTTTTCCACGGTCCGATGAAGCGGCTTCTATTTCCCCTTGTGGCGCCCCTTTCTTTAATGACAGGAGTTAATTTATTCCCCCGTGTCTCCGACTCTTCACTTTAGATCAGCCAGCCAGTCGGATTAGCGGTCACAGGTATGTTATCCTTTATTTTCCTCATTTCCTTTAGATTTAATAATCAATTAATTACTGCAATTGATATTACCGGAAACAAAATCATCGATTAGCAAAAAAGCAGAAAAACCAATAATATCACAAGAGAATTCAATATACCAAACCATTGACGTCCTTTCTCGACAGTTTCAAGGGCAGCTATCAGTTACTGGCTATTTCTACATATTCGCGAAATTTTTTATTTATTTAACAAATAAGTTTACTAAAATAGACAAAAAAGCTTTTTCATCTTAGACGGTGTTGATCTTGGTGATGTAATGTTATGTAAAATAAAACCTGAGATAATCTTTGGCTTTTATACCATATTATACAAAATTATTTAACAATTTATTGTTCTCTAAACAAATATTTTGTCCCTCCCAACGTTTAAATCCAGTACCTCCTCAAAGCACCAGAATATCTACCATAAATTTTGTTTTTAAAAATGTAGACTTGACCTCGAAAAAAAAGTTACAACACGGTGTATAAATATGATGTAGAACCGCCTAAAGGTGTACGCACTACAACTCAATTAGCTTCAGTTGTCTGGTGGACAGAGGTCGAGTTGTTTGTTAAGTTGATGTTCCTGTCAAAATTGTCCAATATCTACATTTACAATTCTTGATTTATTTTGACACGTTTATTATGCGTGTTCAGTATACGTTTGTAGAAAACAGCAAATATTTGAAACCTTTTCCTTCATTTTTCTTAATCATTTTAAGAAATTGCAAATTTCAATATTTTTACAAGTTCTTTTATTTTTTCTTTTGCCAATGTTAATAAGTTTTAATTATTGGTTTATTTAATAATTTTTGTAGTATCTTACAAGTAACACTCTTGTACTAAACGAATTATAAGTTATTTTAGTTTCAAAAAATATTTTTTTAAATGTCATCTCCTACCTTGATAAATTAGCTAAAACAAAAGAAAGGAGCAAGGTGCCCTTGATGCATATATTCCTTGAGTGAAACAAGTGCTTTAGACTGTCATAAATTTTGTCAGCCAACACGTATGTAACACTTGTCAGAGCGACCAGAATTTTACATAGCTCATGTTTTATGGATGTTCAGAATTTGATTAAAGCTTAATTGACCTATTTAAAAAAATTGAAAGAAAATTGGAAGAGATAAATGTGTATTTGATTACTTTGTATATTTGTTTGGACAACTTTCACGATACGTGAGATCCCCTACCTCTTTGTCTTTCAGAAATCATGGAAGTCAACTCGCTACTGATTGCCTTGATTTTCCCCGCCATTGCGGTTGCCCAGGTTACCAACACAGGTAAGAATTTAAAACATAAAAGTACATAATGAATGTACATGCATATTAATTTATGCAAATTGAACCTTAATGAAATAATATACTTAACAGAAACTTTCACATTTGGAAAAACATTTAAAATATATTGACGAAATCTTGTGTTATATTAAACATGTTAAAGTTTTAGAATTCAGAGAATTTAAAAGTAGACGTTACATTTCTTCCCTTTATAAGGCTGTAGTCTGTCAGTAAAATCTACAATTTACAACTACAATATATTTACTTTTCTCTTGTAAATGGTAACTATATATAAATTTAATTTCCCGCGCTTGCACGGGTGTTTATCTAGTAGTTAAAAAAAGGGGTGAATAAATACTTATTTCTTTTTTATTGGTCAGTCTATCTGGACAACTCGGCAGGCAATGAGTGTGGGAAATCAACCAAGCTGTCCAGTGGATCTCAGATCCGCCTCAGCACCAATGGGAAGACAGAGGACGGGTACTGCGGCTTCCTCATCCACCGAATCTCCGACCCCAACACCAAGTGCCCTTTCCCGGGAATGTGCGCGCGCATCGACAACTCTAAAATGACATCATGTCAATCTAAAGTAGCATTTACAGGAAAATACTTCGATAAAACTCCAGATAGTACACAGGTATCAAAACTTTTTAAAAAGCTCGTTTTATATGAGAGGTTAACGGATAATCATTTGATTCTGAGAGGAGAGACATTTTCCTGTCTCGCCGCGCAGCTAGGACAATTAACTGTTTTATTCTGGACAACATTGTCGCATTGCAAGGATGATTTTCCAGGGACATTTATTTTTCAAAATCTGCCAAGTCCTCATCCATCAGAATGAATCTTGATAGTTCCCTTAAGTAATCAATTGTGGCAAACGATTAGAAGATAGTTAATCATATTGGTACTTTTCTTAAAACTATGGCAATTTTGTATGAAATGTCTTTCAAATTGAAAAGATTCACTTCTATCATTGCAGGAACTAAGCTGCTACATAAAACCCAAAGGAGCTCAGTTCTGCACGCAGGCGCCAGCCATGCGCGTGGAGGTGACGGAAAAGCCCGACTATGCAATGAAAGAAGCTCATGATTACGGATTCAACATCACTGTGTACTCCCAGTGTTTTGACAACAAAGAGGCTGTTATTGTGGAATATGTTGAAGATGGTAACAATTTTCTTTCACGTTTAGCATGCACATAGATTCAGAAACCCTTGGCAAAGTCTAAAAGGGGAGTAACTCTAGCACATGGTGCGTAAGGGGTGGGGTGTGGGGTGTGGGTTCACGGGGCCGTGAATAATATTGCCAATAAATATACTTTACAAGGAAAAAGAAAGAAAACTATCTGTAACGTCTCCTCTATGTTAAATAACTATTGCAGGCATTGTATATGTACGACTCACTAAGTACAAAACACCATATTATATATGGATATTGTGACTCAAAAAACTAATATTAATTTAGCTATTTATTAATTGCCCAATGTATTTTTATTTTAGATACACTTATAAAATACTAATTCTTATTCATTTAAAATGGCGACTATATGCAATATTATAGTACTAATACAGTTAATTATAATAATTCACATTTAACTTAGTACAAATAGTCTATTGCTTTCGTTGTTTTGAATTTAACTTCGCCGTATTAATATGTTACATATTATTTGTTTTCTGTACATACTTGTTGCAAGTTGTTGGCAGTTTATTTTGATAATATTAAAAATGATTTCTTTGGTAAGTATTCTGTTTAGAAGTGTTTTTTTCGTATTTTTTTTAATTACAGAGATTGATATATACCCGGTATTCTTATTTCGTCCAACTTAATAAATATACTAGTAAGCAGAATTCTAGTTACTGGAGTTTAATCATTCAGTATTAATTCAAATTGCTGAAAGTTAAGATATCATTTCTGAAAAATTGAATCAGCATTACATTTTCTCACATTTTTTTTAAATGTACACGTACATAATAAATACAAATTTAAATCTTTCATTTTAGATCAATTAACTAAGGTTTATTCACTTATTAAATTGATAGACATAATTTAGGTCTATCTTAAATTAAATATCTTCCAAAAGAAATCAAATTTAGCATTAGAATGTGCACCGTCTCAGCATACCCTGACGTGGAAAATTATGACATAAATCATGCACCTTCTGATAATTGTACAAAGGAATGGCAGTCATTAATCTCAGTAGAGTTATCTCTCTTACCAGATGGTCAGTGCACCTTAATTGACGTAAAGCCTTTTGTACCTCACCCATATTTCATGAAAATAATTCCCCAATACAATCAATACAATTTATATTTACTTATCCCATGCATGTTAAACTTGGAACTATTTTTTTGGTGTTTGAGAGTTTAAAAGGGGGGGGGGTTCCACACCATCTGCATGCAGTTGTTGTTTTCCTGCTTTTCCAGACCATGACGGATCAAGGGTCACATCGAGCTTCATGAGATAAAAGACCTCTTTCTAATCTGATATTTTCTGTCTTTTTCTTTCCATCAGATTATAGGGCTCCCAACTTGGAGGAGGGCTGGCACATGAATTACATCTTGGGCATCGTCACAGCCTCGTGCATTTGTAGCATATTCCTTATCATATTGTGTACAGTCAGATTGTACACGCGCAATAATCCAAACTACAGAAACTTAAGTAGCGACGCCAAAAAATAAAGACACACAAGAGTGACCCTAGAAAAATTAATGAATATTCCAATTTCTCATTTTTATTTTATTTTAACTTTATTAGTGTAGTTCGTGTTCTATGTATGTACTTGTAATCGGGTCTCACTAACCAATAGTAGCTCTTTGCAATTTATCGCACTACGCCATTACTTACACTTTCGAACAGTTAGCCAACATTTTCATGTTTGATTTCTTTATTGGTCAGTCAAAGGAATATTGATTTGAGTATATGGGGCGTTTATGTTCTTCCTTCAGTATGTAAATTAAAATTGTTTAAATGATATAATAGTATTTTTAAGAGTACATTTATAATCCATGTTAATAACTTACCTATTGTATGAAATATGTTGCATGCGCAACAAGAAAATGGCAAAATTAAGAAACAGGAGATGAATGGCATGAATGCAAGAGATAAATGCTCATGAATATTGTGTTTGCTTTTTGGATACAAGACTGACAGAAAATGGCTGAGAAATGAATTGCTTAAAATTTCTATGAAATCTTTATTTAAAGCTTGCACTTTTTAAAAACTTATGCTTTTAAACTCTTTAAAATTAATGCTTTTAAACTTCAGATGGACTTGAACAATATTGCATGATAAAGATTTGGAAGTTTTTCTATGGAGATTATTTGTAGTTAGATTTATAAGAACAGAATAGTTCGCACGTTTCGATGAAATGCTAGCTTTTTGGGTCCCTGTGACCGTGCATGTTTTGGCTAACTGACAGACTGGCTTGCTTTCTTACAGACTACAAAGCCCCGGATCTGGAGGCAGCATGGAGAAAGAACTACATCCTGGGAATTATCGTGGCATGTTGTCTATGTAGCATTTTCCTCATCCTTTTGATTATTTTGAAATTTTACTATAGAAACAAACCTTACTCTGGAATCAAGGAGGACAGATAAATTCTCCTTCTCCCTCTCTCTACAGTTCGGTGCTCTGTCCCCTGTCTTTATATCGTAAAACAATGTTTTTGAGGAGAATAAGATCCGAAGTCGAATCAAATTTGAAAGTTCTGTATGATAAAGTCCGTTGAAATACCTGTTCATCAGGGAGCTTGGAGCGCCGAACTGGATTTTTATAACGAACCAAAGATCATTCCTCCTCAATATGTAATGTACACTGAACAGTTGTCCAGGGCAGACATTTGTGAAAAACACAAACGTCTACGTTCATAAAAGTTTTTTTTCTTTATTAATAGAACACCACGATGAAGTTGAACTAAATGTTCAGTGTACAATTTAACATGCCAATGTAACAAAATACTTAAAACTGAAAATGTCCTCCTATAATATCTGTTATATATTATTGCACGGATCATCAGTCAATGATTTAATTTTATCTTCTTTACTTGTTTAAGTAATATATAGAGTACCTATTAACGAGTGTATCTTCAGATATCAGACGAGGGGGCTTGTCCCCCGAGTCTGATATCTGAAGATGCACGAGTTAAAAGGTACTCTATATGTTTTGTATCATTGTTCCCAGGAACTGAGTTACCCATGCTCTATCACTTTTACGTTAATAGCACGTAGTTTGACTGTATTCTCACGCACTGAATTAGCCATGATCTATCAAAATTTCATCGTACAATTTTATCTGACCAATGAAAAAGGAGCACGTGATTCAAAAAGTATTGCGCGCTGCATTTCTTAAACTTAGGATTACCTCGCCATTCAAGTCTGAACGCCATGGATGACGGTTGTGATTTTTTGCTATTGTAATTTTGGATGCAAACTGAAATTAAGAAGGAAAATTCTTTATGTCACTTAATCTTTACACTCGTAAAAATACTAAGTGGGCAATTTAAACGTTCAAGGAATACCGCACGGGAAAATGGACACTTATGACCGAGGTGTACGGCGATTCTTCACATGTGTCGATTTCGGATTTGTGTTGGAATTGATAAAACAAGACGGCTCGGAATATTTACCACATTTCCTGTACATGTACATGTAGTTCATTGTGTGTGCTTTGTTACGCTTCAAGCTATTTATGAGAATCAAAAACATTAATTTCTAAACTCGCTGTTTGAATTTCATTTTGGATTAAAAATCGACGTGCAAAATTATTTATTTTAATTTTAGGGAAGGTTTTCCTTCACTATGTTTACATGACTTTGTATTTACTTTCCCCTTAATTATTCGTTGTAACGTCATGGGTCATTTCAACGTCACCCTGGCGTGCTCTATCTTGATAGATCACGGCTGTTAGATCACAGTTAGCCATGATGTATCAAAAATAAAAACACAGCGAACTTCAAAGGAAAAACACAGCAACAATGATACAAACTTTAGATACATTTTGTCGTAAGTCAAAATAATTGTGTATTTGTTTAATTTTGCTTTAGTCTGAGACTATGTTACAAAAGATGAATTATGTTCACATATCTAATGACGTTTACATTTAATGAACCTGTGTTGTCTTTGTTGTATATAATTTAGAACTATGTACAAACATCTGTGTGACAAACATGTCTATAAGTGTACATGTAGTAATAATCAGGGATTCCTGGAATCGAGTCTGTAGCAAGATCAAGGGGGCTCGTCACACTATAAATCTCCTTACCCCACACTATGATATAGTGTAAGGGCGAGGCAATAGATCGATCGTGACAAGCCCCTATGGTTAGATTCAGTTAGCATTGTTCATTATGTTCATAAAGATCTTCCATCACCAGTCAACGAATCTCGATGTTCTAGTCCGACAGAAAATAGCTTTGTTTTCTCTTTTTATATTTGTAGATATGTGCAATTCTCATTGTTTTTGAAATGTTTTTTCTTCATGCAATAAACAAGAATTTTATTACCATCACACCTGTTCATTATGTTTTTGGTCTTTTCCTGCATGTCTTTATAAATAGTTTCTGAGGACGACTACTGAAATATTTCTCTACGGTTTGTATAGCTGCAGAACTGTAGCTCTCCGAAAAATATATATTGATAGACCGGAGAGCTACAGTGCCACCCATTCAAAAACTATATCGCACTAAAAAGTTCGCTCCTCGGTTCTGGATTAAATCTTCCAAATTCTTATCTCAATTGCAAAAAAGCTTTATTTCAATTAAGTCTTTCCTCCTCTATCAATTACTTTCGCAGTTTACATCTGAACGAAGCGCGTTGGACCTAATTATCTTGCAAACCAAATTGGGAGTATAAATAGGCGAAATTTTCGATGATCTCAATTTCAGGGCCAGGAGGGCTATCAAAAACAATTATAAGGAATGTTTTGTTGTGGAAACAGTGAAAAAATATGTTAGGAACACACGGTTAGTAATATTAGCTCTCCGGTCTATCTATATAGTAAAATATTCAAAAAAATTTTGACCGCATGGCCGAAAATTGGTCAGATGAGAAATTTAGTTACTATGCACCAAAATTAGTGTTCAGAATTACTCAATCCTAAAATTTATGACGTCACATAGGAAAAACGCTAAAAAGCCCAAAACACCTGCAATTTGATGACGACGAGTTTGTCAACAAATCTTGTTGACCATTTGATGCACCTGAGTATACACATTGTTTTTCAATATTTAGAGACGATATGAATTTCTTGCAATCTTGGTACAGTTTACGCAAGTTCCATGGTGTCTGGTTTTCGAACTGCCTAATTCATGAAAAAGGCAACAACGGGTAACTGAGCAGTTTCTTTTAAAATTCCCCCATAAAACTTGTTACCCGTTGTCAGAGAGGGCCTGGAATGGTTTTCAATCAACTGTGACGATGACGTTAACGCGAAACAGAGTCATGTTACGCGCGCGTTATTCGTCCTGCCATCTCTTAAATCGCCACCTTACTACCACAAAAACCGCTTTTTATACAGTAGACTATCATAATCATTACATTACGAAAAATGAAAGAAAACAATTCCGCAATTTTTTTTTTTGAGCTGGTCAACTTACAGTTGTGTTCCTCTCAATGGCAAATGCGCGCGTCTTACGACTAATTTTTGGGCGTGCTTGCCCATGCCCAATATAGCCAGGGATTGAAAGATAAACACTCTAATGAATTCCATACAAAGAAGAAATAAGGCTCATGACAGATGCGCGGGAAAGACATTGAAGATAATGAGAGTTTTCGATTTTCACTTTTGGGGGCTATCGTCAAATGAGTTTCAATAACTAATTAATTATTAAACAAAATCACATGAGATTTTGGTTATATCTTTTTGGAAGATGATTTTAAAAGTTAGGAATGCTGAAAAAAATCAAAAGAAAAATAAATTCAATTCACCTCAAAAGTTCAGGGGCATTTTCTCTGGTTAGCCCCCCACTTTCAAAAACGGTGCTACTTGCCTGAAAGTTTACCCTGCGTTTCTTTTTCCTTTCAGTATACTAGTATATTTTTCGGAGAGCTACAGTTCTGCAGCTACGGTTTGTACATCTTGACTTCCAAAAGCGTAAAATATCTACTTGAGTACGAGTATTATTGTTAAAATGAAGATTGGTTCACAAAGTACTAGTAGTTTAAGCAATTACTCTAAATTTCCATTGTATTTGCCTACTTACAATAGCATTTTCTCATATTTTGTTCCCTTTTTAAATTATAATCACCCTTCGTATTTGAAATGTAACCTAAAGATTGACTTTATATTGACTTTGACCAAGTCATCATAGTAATCTGACATTCTTCAGATACGTTAAATAAGTTAAACCTTTCTCTCTAGCATGAAACAAATTAGTACAAATACAACCCAACAATTTTAAGACATGCAACATTGAATCTCGTAAAATCAATTAATTTGTCAGAAGCCTGCTTTAGCTCCAACCGATTGTTCCAAAAACAAGACATAACCAGAAGTCTCTGTCGAGACTGTAGCTCTACTTGTTTGTACTTATAACAAAGGATGAGAAAAGAAGCCATTGCCAACAGACGAAAACTGTAGAAGGAGTAACGTTTTAAAGGAATTTCAGTTATTTCTATTTTTAGTAATAATGGCAACACTGTTCATCGAAATCAAAAACCGATGCACTATTTTATGTACCTTAGTGTAGTCTACTAGACCAAAATTGTAGAAGGAGTAGCGCTTTCAAGGAATTTCACAGAAAATTCTACTTTTAGGAACCATGACAACACCGTTCATCAAAATCAAAAACCGAAGCACTATTTTATGTATCTTAGTGTAGTCTACTTGTCTGTCATGTAATATTGAAATCAGATCAAAACTGTAGGAGGAATAGCATTTTAAAGGAATTTCACAGAAATTTTATTTTTAGTAACCATGGCATCACCGATCATCAAAATCAAAAACCGGTGCACTGTTTTATGTATCTTAGTGTAGTGTTCTTGTGTGCCAAGTAATATTGAAATCAGACCAAAACTGTAGAAGGAGTAGCGTTTTAAAGGAATTTCACAGAAAAATTCTATTTTTAGTAACAATGGCATCACCGATCATCAAAATCAAAAACTGATGCACTATTTTATGTATCTTAATGTAGTCTACTTGTGTGCCAAGTTATATTAAAATCAGATCAAAACTGTAGGAGGAGTAACCATGGCAACACCATTCAAAGAAATCAGAAACTGATGCACTATTTTATGTATCTTAGTGTAGTCTACTTGTTGCCAAGTTATATTAAAATCAAACCAAAATTGTAGGAGGAGTGGCAATTTTAAAAAATTGTTTACAGACAGACGGACAGCTAGACAGACAGAAGGACGGACACCTTACTATAGCATAAGGTCTTCTGGTCTCTGACCAGTAGAGTTAAAAATCATATGCAGGTTATATTGGGTATGAAATTATAAAATTGGAGAGGTTGATGTAACAGCTGAAGTCATACGGTTTCAAACCAGGTTTGTCATATAGTCAGTTAAACATGTTTAAATAAGATGTGTTTGGGAAATACTGATGTCCCCATAGCAGTTTCTAGCAAAGGCCGAAGCTTCTCAAATGCAAGTCAAACTCCAGAGGAAAAAATTGTTGGAATCAAGAGGAAGGTCTTTTCTCAAGGAATACACTTGTGAAACATGAAAGCCATAGTACATGTACTGTTCATAAGTTATGACCAAGGTAAAAGTGGGTCAAACTCTACAGTGAAGCTCAAAAATATCTATACCAATTTTAAAGGTCTTGTCAGGATGAATACATATGAAGTATGAAAGCCCTAGTACAAACTGTTCAAAAGTTATCGCCAAGTTCAAGGTTTTGTAATTTTGTTAGTAAAAGTGGGTTAAACTCCAGGGTCAAGAGGTCAAATTTGGTGGTACCCAGAAAGGTCTTGTCTCAAGGAATACCATCTTCGCTAGCCAAGGGTTTCCGATCCGATACCTACTCTACAACCCTTGGCAGATTTGGCTGAAAATTTTAGAACTTGCGCAAACGAATTTGATTGGCTGCGAAGACCTAGTCGTCGCAAGGTTTTTACTAATCGACGATTTTTGACTGAATTAAATTCTGTTCGTGTTTTATGCATAAGAAGTTGATTATTTATAAGAAATGAAACTTAGGACGTAATAAATGCTAAAAAACAAAAGAAGATGAAGGAATACACCATTCTGTGAAATATGAAAGCCATGGCCCAAACCAGTCAAAAGTTATGAGCAAGGTTAAAGTTTTTGTGGACAAACAGATAGATGGATAGGGCAAAAACCATTAATTCATTAAACAAACAAACTTTAGCTTGAGAGGATCCCTGTTTTCTCTGGCCCAGGTTTGCAAATAAAGTATTCACAAGACAACAACTTTCAGATTCAATATCATTTATTCCAAATGCTTGCAATGTAATATTGGTCAACAGATTTTATTTCACAACATTCACTCAATTTTTTGTAGAAATAAAAAAATATTGTGGAAAAAGTCTAAGTGATGGTAAAGCTATTTCTCTATACAATGTTATGTTGTGTGCTTGTTTTATTCTCTCTTTTCCTTTGGTTCATCCTTAAAATGTAGAAACACGAGACTGAATACACAGACTCCAACCATCATAGAGAAGGCGCTAGTATAGTAAGGGTAGGCCGAGTATATAAACCGTTCATATTGAGTGTGCTGTAACGGCCTCGACGACACCTGCAAAATAAATCGTCAAGTCTGTCAAAAATGTACACTGACCTGAAAAGTACTACCTTTTCTAAAATTAAACATATGTGCAAGATTTCATTATATAGAACTTTTATCTTACCTGTGTAGTACTATACAGGTGAGTATAGCCCACTCTGTTGTAATCCACTTGGAACTTGTAAACACCGTAAACATCTGGTAACTTAAAGGTGACATGGAATTTACCATCTGAAAAACACAACATTCAAAATTAACAAAGGTGAAATATTTGAATCGTCCAAAGGTTTTTCAGAGAGAAGTAAGGCCCAAGCTAACTCTACCAAAAAAATAAATACATTATCATTCTATAGAAATATGTCATTTTTCTGTCTATTTTTCTGATGAGATTATTTAAAATTATGTGCGGTATGTATTTTACTTAGTGTGTTCGAAAAGCTTTCCTTTGAAGTCACGTGGTTATATAGGGTATAAATAATAAGGCCATGCTGTAGCACGGCACTCTAAGCTTGCTCTCTAGGATTTAAAGATTGTAAGAAATATGGAGGATAGTAATGCAATGGAGTGTAATGAATTTTGGCTATACAGTTGGATTAATAAAATGGTTACGTATTAGAATTATATGTACTATATGTATTAATATGTACTAGCGAGCAGCGTTTCTACTCAACATGTGTTGTGTTTTATTCATTTAGCACTTCAATAATTTATATTGGGAAGAACGAAGTGAGGGAGAATATAACTACAGTTATTTAAAGCGATACAAATTTATCCTGAGTCCTTCTTACTTGAGTTCTTGAGAGTAGTTCTGACAAATGGGTCAATACGGACGAATTCCAGCTGGACATCTTGACCAGAGAATGGCTTCCACTGACCGTCCTTCAGTTCTTCTATCTCAATAGAGTATTCCTAAAAAAAGTCAACATTCATTAACCTTAATGAATGCATGGCTCAATAAAATATATTTACCTCAGGGTTCTCCATCATTTGAAATTTTACTGTGTTGCAGAGTTTACGCGAAGCACTAAAATTTTGCGGCATTTTCACGATCAAATTCGCAAATCAATCACTATTCATTATATTTACAAAAGAATACATCACACACTACTTTTAAAATTACTTATTCGTTACACAAATAGTATGGTCATACATATTGATAAAAGTAAAGACATTGTTCTGAAAAACAGAGGAAATTCTGGTCAATACAGTCGAACTATTTATCATTTTGAAAGTAAATTTGCTGTGATTTTTGTCAGTTTTCTTGATCGAATAAAATTATTATCGAATTACAAAAAAAAACAACTTCAGAATAGTTAAATACTTTTATGAGCTCCTTGAAAAATTAAAACAATTTATTTACATCAATTATTTAAGAAATAAACAACGTTATTCAGTGAACATGGCGTTATGAATAGCAATTGCTCTGCTGGCATATTCCATGATGCGCGCTAGCGCATCATGGAAAATATGCCAGCAGAGCTATTGCTATTCATAATGCCATGTTCACTGAATAATCGTTGTTTATTACTTATATCATCTTCGCTAGCCAAGGGTTTCTGATACGCTACTCTCCTCATAAACCCTTGGCCTACGATGAAGTCAAAAGACGGGATTGTTTTCCGTCACGTGATCTCGAATCTATCAGATACGCACAGATTGCGTCATCGCCATAAATAAAGACACGTGTTAAAAAGAATTAAATCGAAGTTTTTTTCAAGAATAATTAAGAAGCAATAATTGAGTTATGTTTATTTATTATGTATAGAACAAATCAGAAGCTTCATTATAGATTCTTAATCACATATTTAGAAGATATTGGATGACACCATGGCTATTCATAGAATTGAATGTTATCTTACGGATCGTTGTTTACATGCGTTTTTCATTTCCGAGATTAAAGAGTGAAGATGTATCCCTAACGCAAATATCGTCATTTACAAAAAACAATTGCTGATTGGTCGACCTGGGTGTACTGAAATCCAATCAGAACTCTGGAAAAAAAATCCCTATTTCTATGAACACCGTAGGCCAAGGGTTTATGAGGAGAGTAGCGTATCAGAAACCCTTGGCTAGCGAAGATGTACTTATATTTGCATTTTTTGATTTTTTTTTTCAAGAATATCAGAGGAAATCCTGACTTACATAAGGACGCAGCTTCTTGTCTTCAGTAAAGAAAATCATACGGCTTTAAAATCAGTAAAACTAATTAATGCTCCTTTTCTCTAATAAATCACTAACATATTTTTAAAGTATTTTTCTTTCAAACATGGTTATCTGGATACAAGCAGCGCCGTCATCATATTTTTGTTTTGATGCAGTTCTGACGTCATCGATCAAGGTTATTAAAACCCTCTGACGAAAATCAATAATTTAACACTATGATGAAAAATGAGAATGTTTTTATAATGGTTATTACTCCAGAATGCTTTTCTATAATTTTTTTTCACTTTTTCTATTTATTTTTAATAGCTGAAATCATTCTTGAAATAGATATACTAGTTAAAGAAATTTTCTCTTTCTGAATGTTATTACCCAAGTGTGAAGAGTTATCGTTCTTTGTTCAAATATGCATGATACAAAAAATAAAAATATGGCAGTTCTCTACAATTTTTAAAAAGTTTTATTATACAATTAAATACATTGACCAAAATTAAATTTTTAAAGATATAAATCAGCAATTT
>PRKT01000002.1:134366-146373 GCA_003671525.1 Saccostrea glomerata | reverse complement strand
GGGGGGGGGGGTCCTGTCCTCAAGCACCTGTGGTTTTTCCGTGAAAACGGCACTTTTTTTAGTATCTGCGCATGCGCGTACCCCTTTGAAGGTACGGATTTCCTATTTCCGTTTACCCCCGTTTGAGGGTTCGACTAGACTGATTAAGGATAGCACCGCCGTACAACGGTGCGCGGTGGGAGGCGGCGTGTCGATATAATATATATACACTGTACATGTAGTATGTTACAGAAAAAATAGCTTCTTTATGCCTCCTTGACCTTGAAAAAAATATCTGGACTTGAGCATGTTGAGTGTTTCTTCACCCTCGATCCAAACACACGTGATTAAATAGTTTTGAAGTTTGGGCCCATTCAAAATATACAAATAGTATATAAGTCCCTAAAAAAAAACTTTTCTAAGTATCGTTCACATAAACTGCTTTTACACCGTTTTTAGAGCAGCTGGTCCTCACCGCGGAGATTTGCGATGACAGCCGAGGTTCTACTTACGGAGGGTAGTGGAGTCAGGAATCCGGGTCATTTCTCCCCAGTACCTGCTCCACCTAGGTCATTTCCGCTCAAGTCATCTCTTTCCTGGGTCATTTCCTCCATTACCCAGGTCATTTCTCTCCACAACCTGGGTCATTTCACTCCAACAGAAAAATTATAATGTAATACGTTTAATTTTAATTAGTTTTATTAATTACCATCGTTATTGAATTCAACACTAACTTTATTTATTATTATATATTTGCCCTTTCAAAAAGCTAGTTCAAATTTGTGTTATAGTTGGAAAATTTTTGTTTGTACTTAAAATTTACGATCTCTGGTATAACAGTGGTGGTATAACAGTGAAAACTGAACGCCACGGATAAATTGCGTATAAAAATGAGATGATTTTTTTTTTAATTGAATCCAAGAATATGTAAAGTTTTAGGAACAGTAAATTATTTGACATCTACTGAGAGCATCAAGATTACTACAATTCCTAAACAACATTTTATACAGTCCTAATAATGTATTCTCTATTTCGTAAATTACAGATTATTCGCAGATTACATTATATTAAAAAAGGAGGAGGGATTTAAATAATTTTTTTTACAGAGATTCATACATGTAAGGATCGTTTTAATGGTGTAATATACTAGTATTTTAAACATCTTAAAAATTGCAAGCCATTAATTTCAGTCTAACAATAACAATTTCCGCTTACAATACCATATTTGCTTCATATTAGTTTACTTTAGTATACAGGGAAATCAATTAAAGCAACCAGCCTCTCAGTGTACATTTTCAATAGTAAGTGTTGGCAAAAAAGAAGGGAGAGGCAGAATCCCCCCCCCCCCCCTTCCCCCCTGTGGCTAAGTGCTACTGTACTCGCCGAAAAAAAGTTTTTGGAAAAACACATATTGTTATATGTATTCAGTCTAATTTCATTAATCAGAATGGAAATCCACAAGAATTTTGTTGAGAAAAATCCAAGCGTGGTCTTATAGGTCATATCCATATTTATAATGAAGTGATCGTTTACAATAAAGTTTTCATGATTTACATGTTTAACTATATATTTTTTAATGTCTATTGCCACACCGAGTAAGTTCCTTTTCGAAATCTTGTGATTCATTTTCTTAAGAGATATTTTTTCCACTGTTACATTCCCATTAATTCATGTGATTTGGCTACTTTGTACATATTATATACCTGGTAAATACCTCGGTGTTGCATCTTAGGTTTTTTCATAATATTGATACATGTAGCATTTTTACGTCATTGTTTTCTTCGCGTTCTTATTGTTTATAGTTTTATAAATGTACAATTATTCAAAATAAATATTGGTAAATATTTACATACTTTTACCTGTGTATCTGGTTTCATAATATATATTTTGAAGTATCCTTTGTTTTCTAAAAATTATATTTATATTTTTAGATGTAGAACTGTAGCTCTCCAATAAGAAATGTATCGACAGACCTACAGTTCTGCATGCAGCTTTTATTTTATGTCATGTCTGTTTTCTCCCCTTTTCCTCCTAAGATCTAAAGTGACATAATATAATTTGAAACTGTTTTATTTTTCATTCCTACGTATGTGTATCGTCAAACATTATGAAATAAATCAATAAAAGCAAATTTTTATGTATTTTTTTTCTAAGTTTCGAGTTTGATCATCCTCTATATAATATTCAGTTTATAGACAAAATTTCATCATCGACTAGGGTAAAAATTAATTATTTTAACAAATTTCAAAATTACCCTTAACAAGGAGGCATCCACGTGGCAAGGGCTGGACAATGGTATCAATTTATTGTTATTAATATTAAATATTAAAATTTTCCCATGTACAATGTAAATAAAATACTTTCTCTCGTTCGATTTTTATTGGTCATAAATAGATAAAATTAATTTATTTTACAAGATAAAAATTAATAACACAAGAATGAAATTGTAAATAATTATATAAGACCAGATTAAAAATGGGGTGAAATGACCCAGGTAGGAGAGAGAAATGACCTACCGTGAAATGACCTACCGTGAAATGGTAGGAGAGAGAAATAACCTGGGAGAGAAAAAGTTTTAGAGAGAAATGACCTGACACCGGAGTGAGGGGAGGATTGCCGATTGTTTCTGCCAATCAAATGATGACTTTCGTTTTTGCCTACAATTTTCCAAGAATGTAGGAGTAATGTAAAGGTTTGATTTTAAAAGGTATATGCTTTTAAAAATTACGATGTTGTATTATTTTAAACTATACAGCAAACATTTTAGAAGCGCTATTTTTTACTGCCAGGCGACAGAATGTAAAAAACATTCAGCTTTGTAGACATCTAGTCATGAGAGACCTCTGCATTACTTTCGTTTTCATCTTCCCCACATATACCCAGTGTCCGAGTGTTTCTTTTTGAAAATGTCATATATATACTCACCGTCAATGAAAACGCAACACTCTAATTTTAGGGTGAAAAGTATATACGGGTTATAACTATGTACCAAAAAGTTAGGACATCTTTTACTTTGCCAAATCAGTTATTTAACGGTTGAATGAATTTTGTTCCTCTACCGGAAGTTGCTTTTTAGCCCTCTTCACAGAAATCAAATTTTTGCATTTTTAATAAAATTTTTAACAATATTTTGGGTTTTCGAGGTTTTGTAGCTGTTTATCATAAGTAATGTACTAAAATGCCGGGAAATAAACCCTTCTTTCTTTACCGGATGTGATTTCTATATTTCCTCAAAATGACTGAATTTCATTGCTAAAGCTGGAGATTCTCAAAATAAAGAAAAAAAGAGCTGCAGATGCAAATGCACACTATTTAACCACTCATCAGGCTCATGTGTTTCAATAGCATAAATAACAGTTTCTTGACCGGAAGTCCAAGAATTACTACACTACGCTAAGTTAGAGAAAATTCGACCGCAGTATCTGAACAACAGGCAATTAAAAATGCCCAAGAATATTTATTTCGCTCAGATAAAGACATTGATAAACCTAATGCATGGTAGAAATCGGACTGCGTACATTTATGTTGTACATGGCGGACTAGCATGTTTTGATTAAATTGTAAGAAGGGGGAGGTGTTTTATTTAAATGTTATCTGTTCAGAGGGCTAAAAAATCAACTTTCGGTTATAGAATGAAAACCATTCAAGTACTAAATAACTGATTTGGCAAAGTAAAAGATGTCCTAACTTGTTTGGTACATAGTTATATCCCGTTTATAATTTTTCACCCTAAAAGTAGAGTGTTGCGTTTTCATTGACGGGGAGTATATATTCATAGCATGTAGTCTTCTTAAAGTAAAGGTTATAAAGCTCTAATCCTAGATTCCTCTGACTCTAACCCCCGCTTTTATATTATGACTTGTCTCCCCCGCACAAGTCATAATATAAAAGGGGTAACACGAATCACCGGAATGCCCCGTAATCACCGAAATGCCCTTACAAATCACCGAAATGCCCAACAAAATCACCGAAATGCCCACACATATGTTTTAACATGATGTTTTTCATAAAAATTAATTCTTATTTTTATCATTAAAGCATAACTGACGGTAAAATTAATTATTTTCAGGTTTTGTGCTCGCGTACTTCAAAGGGCGATAACTCGTATTTGATGATAATTTTCTAGGAAGCGAGATCTACGTAGCCCAATAGATATATATAAAATAATAATATTTCTCAGAAAAAAATGATGAAAAATGATTGTTACCCGTCACCGTTATTGTTTTATGACCTTTAATTAATAATGTAATGTTAAAATATGGTTTGTATAGGTTTCTAGTCTTAATGTTTATAGTCAAGTGCACATGCTATTATTACAGATACTTATATCATACGAACACTTTTTTAACTAGCTGAAGTTTTGGGGAATTTTGATTTGTTTAAGTTTTTTTTATTAAATGTTTGTGTCCTTTTCTTTTCTTTTCTTTCTTCCTTTTTAATTGACTTGACCAGGTTTGACCATTTATACGCCTGCCGACGCCTGTCTGGGGAAATACATGTATGTACATGTAGGTCTGGCGGTAAAATCTAAATACCCGTCATTATTTATGGAGTAAATTTATCTTTTATTAAATATACCTAATTTTAAGGACTATAAAGTTTATGTTTTACCAAACAAAATGAGAGAGAGAGAGAGAGAGAGAAGATACAGGTAGACCAACTCCTGTGATAATTTACGATCGATATGAAAGATTTTCAAAAGACAAATGCAATCACAAAAGGAAAAAAAGTTTTTTTTACTCTGTACTTCGTTAAGCAATGAAAATGCTTTCAATTTTTAAAATAAATATTTATTTTAATTTTTTACTTGCAATTGATTAGATACATTGTCAGTCAGGTCAATTACGGATCGTTTCTCTTGTATATTAGCGAATATTTCGGAAGTAGCAAGTTCTTGATGAATCATTTAATGTATGTATTAAACCCATTCAACAACATAAAAAAAAATTAAAGTAAATTGTCAACTTTTACTATTTCATTTTCAATTGATGTAGTAAACTGGTTGTCATATACCTGATGATGTAACATGACATAAGAGTACTACACACCTGTCTCTAGATCAATTATTTTATCACTGTGTATACACAGTAAACATAATTATTATTTCAGATATCCAATTGTTTCAAACCAATTGAATCTTGAACACAATAAAATCAAATTAATTTTGTCCTCGTTCTTTTTTTTTTTTTTTTATGTTTTATAGTAAAATATGAAACTTCCAAAAAAGTTTGTTATCTTATATATATACAAAAATGAAATAAATTCATAATTTTTATAGATTTTATTAAATTTCTTTCAATATTGCAGTTTCTGTGCTGAAATGAAAAAAATGTATAATGATTTATTTTATTTTACTCTGAAATAGTGTGAACATAATATAATGTCATTAATTTACGAATTAGATCAGCAAAACTTTAATTCATACATGTAATATTTATAATACACTATCAACCCTTTCCTCCGATCCTTGTAAATTTAACAATGTACAAGGGACATTATATAAGTCCCTGATTATACCAAGCATATAATCTTATAGCTCAGTGAAAAAAAAAAAAAATGATTAAAGTCATATATGGCATATATTTTTGTTTATATACTATAAACGTAAAATCTTTCTATTTGATTATAAATGTTACTTTCCAGTAAAATTACACGTGTCCTCCTTTTTTAGAAATCAAGAAAATACGTCAATAATATAACAAAAAAAATTTTTATAAAAGAATAACTTATTGTTAGGAATATATTTAAACGAAAAATAGGGAAAAATTAAATAAATAAAACAATTTTGGCACGTGTCTTTAATCAGTGAGAGTTATCTTTCTTTGATACTTATATGCACATATCTTCAAATAAAAATACTTGCGTTAAAATTATGAAATTTTTAATTGGTATCTAGGCTTTAGAACAGTTATTTTCATCAGTATTTATTATTTTTTTGTTTATTCTTAACAATATAAGGGGCTTTTCGGTGGCATTTCGGTGATTTCTTGGGGCATTTCGGTGATTACAGGGCATTCCGGTGATTCGTAGTACCGATATAAAAGCGGGGGTTAGAGTCAGAGGAATCTCGGATTAGTTTATCCCCAAATATGAAACTTAGACAGTGCTTTCGTTTTATAACATGAGATTCACCTTTGTTCATAGTCCGAGGTATCCGACGTTTTCCAGGCTTTTAAATTTTTAATGCCCCCCACAAGCGAAGTTTTGGGGGTATATAGTTTTTGCTGTGTCCGTCCATCTGTCTCTGTCTGTTTGTCTTCAAAAACTTGAACCTAAATTGCCCATAACTTTTGATTAAATAGTGGAGCTATGACTTTAATATTTCACATGTGTATTCCTTGTGACAAGAGCTTTCTTTGAGTACCATTAAATTTGACCTTTTGACCTTGACCTTTGTGTTTCACCCATTTTTTTTACCCCAAAAATCCAAACTTATTTTTCCCTTAATTTTTAGGTCAACTGAGTAAACTCAGGTGACTTGGTCATGGTCCACTAGTCCAAAGGTTCACTAATCCGAAGGCCCATTAGTCCGAAGGTTCACTAATCCGAAGGCCGATTAGTCCGAAGGTTCACTAATCCAAAGGCCCATTAGTCCAAAGGTTCACTAATCCGAAGGCCCATTAGTCCAAAGGTTCACTAATCCAAAGGCCCATTAGTCCAAAGGTTCACTAATCCGAAGGCCCATTAGTCCAAAGGTTCACTAATCCAAAGGCCCATTAGTCCAAAGGTTCACTAGTCCGAAGGCCCATTAGTCTGAAGGTTCACTAATCCGAAGGCCCATTTGTCTGAAGGTTCATTAGTCCGAAGGCCCATTAGTCCGAAGGTTCACTAATCCGAAGGCCCATTAGTCCAAAGGTTCACTAATCCGAAAGCCCATTAGTCTGAAGGTTTACTAATCCGAAAGCCCATTAGTCTGAAGGTTTACTAATCCGAAGGCCCATTAGTCCAAAGGTTCACTAGTCCGAAGGCCCATTAGTCCGAAGGTTCACTAATTCGATGGCCCTCTAGTCCTAAGATTCATTAGTCTGAAAACCCAATTTAAAGACTGTATGTTTAACAGTTCATAGTGTCAGGCTCTGTGCAATTGTTCGATCCATATTTTACTACCTTAACAGGTTTCTGAATTTCAGGGTTGAAATTCGGACCACAGAACAAGGCGAATAAAATTATTGATAAAATTTGAAACTTCCTTTCTATATTCTGCAAATCCCTGCATCTCAACTCATTCTTTTTTCCACCGCTGACCAATCAAGGTGGCCTTAGCTTGTGGAAGAGCGCTTGTTTTGTGAGTGGGCCGGGTTCGATTCTTGAGATGTGTCATTTTTAGTCATTAATGTAGGGGAAGTCCATAACATATATTCCGTAGCGACTTTTTCCTATAGGTCTTTCGGATGAGACCTTAAGAACTGAGGTCCCTTTTCACAGCAGAAAAAAGCCAGAAGGAAATATCAAAAATTAATGAAATTATTTGATCTTTTGAATGTTTAAAAAAAAATTTCCTTCCAGTCTATATTTACAATTTTGGTACCTGTGGCAGGTGAAATTTACATACATTGTAAATGACTAAAGTTTTTTGACACTAAATATTTTCAGGGTAGAAGGCTAGCTACTTCCTCGTGGTATATTTTATTTTTCTTAAACATGAAAACTAAAACAAATGGATCTGCATGCTGCTGTTAATTGTTTTACTACATGTAGTTTTAAGGGAATATGAGTGATTGGCATCAATTACACTTTTATTGACTCCATTGCTGTGGAAACTAGATGGAATTTCTTGGCATGCCTCAACAAATACTAGACCAAGGTGTTTATGCTTAAAATTATCATGCAAGCCATTCGATTGGTCATTGTCATGAAACCAAAAATCCGACAGTTATTTCTTATATTTACATGGTCTTGATTCCGCAGATCTACATATTCTAAGCCCGACTCTTTCCTCTAATTGTCCCGCTCAGCAGGTGATTTTTTTTAAAACCGAGCTTATCGATGAACGAGTAGATTTTATGAAGAAATAAAGTACATTTACTATTTGTAATTTTATCTCGATCAAAGTATGAAAATGTAATTATAAAATTTGTAATTTTTTTCTCAATCAGACCAGTGGGTCTTCAGACAAGTCGACTATCAGATTAGTGAACAATCGGACTAGTGGGCAGACCCCGGTGGCTTATTGTTTTTGTCCGTCATCATTCGTTGTGCGTTAACATTTGAACATTTTCAGTTTCTTCTCTGAAACCACTGCACCAATTTCCACCAATATTGGCATATAGCATCTATGGGTGAAGGGGAACAAAAATTATGAATTTCATGGTCCCTGCCCCCCTGGGGCTGAGGCCAAAGTCACTAAAATAGGTGCAATCTTTAAAAATCTTCTTCTCTACTCCTGGATATCAAGCAATCAAACTGTTGATTGTAATCAGCATTGAGTCATCCACTGAAATTGTGAAATTCATGGCCCCAGGGTCAGGGGTTCTAGTGCTAGGGCGTTGCTAAATAAGATATCTAGTGAAAATACATTATTTATTTGAAATTTTTCTTTTCTGCTCATGGGCATTAAATAAACTAACCAAGTGCATAGTTAAGTTGAAAATGACTGCCTCTTCCAAAAGTTTGAATTTCATGGCCCCAGTGTGAGGGGTTCTAGAGCTAGAGCGGGGCTATATTGATTACATAGTGAAAATACATAAATTCTTTATAATTCTTCTTTTTTGCTCTTTGGCATTAAATAAACTAACGGAGTGCATAGTTAAGTTGAAAATGACTGCTTCTTTCAAAATTGATAATTTCATGGCCCCAGGGTCAGGGATTCTTAAGTGCATATGGTGGGGCTATATAGATTAATTATGTAGTGAAAATGCATAAATTCTTTGAAATTCTTCTTCTCAGTTCATGGGAATTAAATATACTAACCAAGTGTATAATTATGTTGAAAAAGGCTGCATGCCTCTTCCAAAATTGTGAATTAGTACACATTTATGACGAACAATGTTGCCTCTTCCAAAATGGTTAATTTCTGGGCCCCTGGGACAAAGGTACTTAAAAGAGGGGGGGGGGGGGAAAANNAAAGGTACTTAAAAGGGGGGGGGGGGGGGTACATAGACTGAAAATAATTTAATGCTTTGAAATCTGCACTATGGTATTAATCAACAACATGATGAAATAAATTTCCAAAATTTTGGGATGGGATGCACAATTAACTGATAAAGTGGAAATGCATTTTCTCTTTGTTACTCTGATTTACCTCTGGGTATTAAGTAACCAAAGTAAGCATGCTAAGTGTATAGTTATGTTAAGAAATGGTGCCTCTTTCAAAATTGTTAATTTTATGGCCTTTGGTTTTAAACTTATCAAATTCAATTGTTGGAAAGTTGTTACATGATACTCAGGTGACCTATAAAGCCCATGGGACTTTTGTTAAAAGGTACGGTAGATTCTTAGAATTTAATATCTCAAATTTATATCAATTCTTTGTTGCATGACTTTTCATTTGAAACCAACAATTTTGACCTTGACCTTGGAGATTTTCGTACTTACAAAAAACTTGAACCTTGGCCATAGGTTTTGAACGGTAAGGACTATTGCTTTCATACTTCACATATGTAAACCTTTCATTGGATATCAACAACTTTGACCCTTTAACCTTGACCTTGGAGTTTGACCTACTTTTTACAAACTTGAACCTTGGCCATAACTTTTGAACCGTAAGGGCCATTGCTTTCATACTTAATTCCCATATGTAATCTTTGAGACAATGCCTTTCTTTAGAAACCGACACCTTGACCCTTTGACCTTGACCCCAGAGTTTGTCTTACCTTTAAAAACGTTAAACTTTGTTATAACCTTTGAACAGGTGGGGCTAGGGTTTTATATTTCATATTTTGTATTTCTTGTGAAAAGGCCTTACTTTAGGCACCAACATATTTGACTTGCATTTGAGAAAGCTTAACCTACCCTATTTTGCCATACGGGGGCATCTGTGTTTCACAAACACATCTTGTTTTTTACAACGATTTTGATATTTTACCTGCCAGGAAATACCAGAATTAGTGCAAATAGGAAAACTGAGAAATCCCCGCCTCCAACCGGAGGTGGCATTTTCGGGTTAATTTTACTTATTTGTGAAATAAATTAAATGTCAAACTTACAAGTTATCAATAATACAATACTTTTAGTATGTACCAACATCAATTTTATGGTTCAATTATAAAATATGCAATATCAGAGCTGATGAGATTTGTGTTCATTTTGTGCATTGTAAAATCAGGGGTCGCCATCGTTTTAAATTTTTAACTGTGTTGCAGAGTTTATGCAGAGCTCTAAAATTTCGCAGTATTTTCGCCATCAAATCCGCAACTGAATCACTATTCATTATAATTACAAAAGAATACATGCACACTTTTTTTTTAAATCGCAAATTCGTTACACAAATGGTATGGTTGTACATATTGATAAAAGTAAAAACAAATGTTCTGAAAAGCAGAGGAAATTCTGGTTGATACAAACAAATTATTTGTCTTTCTAAAACATTTTAGCCCATTATTTCAGACACTGAGAGATTTAGAATAATCAAATATTGTAAGTTCATGCATCTTGGGGCCTTAAAACATATTTATAAAAAAGAAGGTCACTGTTACCTACTTTTTGAACTTTGCAGGCATTTGTTTTCAAATTGTTTAATTAAGGCATATTTTGAATACTATTAGACCTATGCGCGTGATCATCAAATTTTGTCAGTTGATGCATCTTGGGTCTTCCAAAAATGTTGACCAAAATGTAGGTCATGGTGACCTACTTTCGACATTTTATGGCTATATTTAAGTATCTCAGGTACTTATTGGCTTAGAATCATCAAACTTTGTCATATGATGCACCTTTGGTTTTCGGAGCATGTTGACCAGAAAATAGGGTCACGGTGACCTCCTTATGAATATCTCAGGTACTGATTGACTTAGAATCATCAAACTTTGTCAGTTGATGTATCTTGTGTCCTCAGAAAATTTCTATCAAAAAGTAGGTCACCATGACCTACTTATAGATTTTATAGTAAGATTAAAAATATCTTCAGTCCTAACTGGCTAAGAATCATCAAACTTTGTCAGTTGATTCATCTTGGGTCTTGGTATAGATTGTATAATTTATCAGATTCAAGGCCCTTGGGTCTCTTGTCTAATTATCACATTTCTTACTGTGTCGGCAAAATTTTTACAGTGTCGCACGCATAAAATTTATTTTTAAAAAAAGAGGGGGAAATTTGGCTTTGGTGTGAGATTTCCCCATGGGGGAAAATCCTAGAGTAAGATTTCCAGGGGGAAAGCTGGTTATGGGGGAAATCCTACTGTACAACACCGGTATTAAATGAAACGATATTTTACTAATATTTTTGAAGTAATTTTTTGGTACTACAGTTACTCAGGTTATGAGGTACCAAGTATCAGTATCCAATCCTACTTCACGCCAAACAGAAGTAGTCGAAAATGGGTTATTTTCACAGATATTAGCATGGAATTGAATTTTGATTTTCAGACGGGACGTACGTCTGGTCTTATTTTGAATTTAGTATCATCATTTAAGACTACTGTAAACCAAGTATTATACGCGTGCGATAAATATCCGCGAGTTCCGCGAGTAACCTCTGCTTGCGGATATTTATCGTCGCGAACCAGTTCGCGACATTTTCCCATGTTATGATTAGAGTTTACCCTTTTTAGCTCACCTGAGCCGAAGGCTCAAGTGAGCTTTTCTGATCACATTTTGTCCGTCGTCCGTCCGTCCGTCTGTCCGTCCGTCCGTCTGTCTGTCTGTCCGTCCGTCCGTCTGTAAACTTTTCACATTTTCGACTTCTTCTCAAGAACCACAGGGCCAATTTTGACCAAACTTGGTACAAAGCATCCTTGGGTAAAGGGGATTTTAAATTGTTAAAATTAAGGGACATATCCCCTCGCAAGGGGAGATAATCAAGAAAAGACAAAAATAGGGTGGGGTCATTAAAAAATCTTCTTCTCAAGAACCACTGGGCCAGAAAAGCTGA
>PRKT01000002.1:122001-133025 GCA_003671525.1 Saccostrea glomerata | reverse complement strand
TTTGAAAATCTTTTTCTCAAGAACCACTGAGCCAGAAAAGCTGAAACTTATGTGGAAGCATGCTGTTTTAGTGTAGATTCTAAATTTTTCAAATCATGACCCCCAGGGGTTGGGCGGGGCCACAATAGGGAATCCAAGTTTTACATAGAAATATACAGAATAAATCTTTGAAAATCTCTTTCTCAAGAACTACTGGGTCAGAAAAGCTTAAACTTATGTGGAAGCATCCTGGGGTAGTGTAGATTCTAAATTGTTCAAATCATGACCCCCGGGGGTTGGGCGGGGCCACAATAAGGAATCAATGTTTTACATAGAAATATATAGAAAAAATCTTTGAAAATCTTCTTCTCAAGAACCACTGGGTCAGAAAAGCTGAAACTTATGTGGAAGCATACTGGGATAGTGTAGAATTCAAATTGTTTAAATTATGATCATTGGGGTAGGTTGGGGACACAAGATGTATTACAAGGGGGAAATCTGGTAAAGAACGAAATGGCCAAAGCTTCTCAGGTGAGCGATGTGGCCCATGGGCCTCTTGTTTGAATACCGATCCCGACGGTTCAACAAGTAAGGAAGAACTTTATTAGTGTTCTAGAAGCAGTTGAAATTTAATTACAAACATTCAGAAAAAAGATTTAAACGAATGGCAAATCTAAAACTATTTGTCTAAAAATGATTAAAATGTCAATAATTATTTCAGCTTGTGTTATTATTGTTCATTATTGTCACAGACGAGTTAGAGATAGCCTGGTTAATAACGACTAATTATGGCCCAGTCCTACTCTGTCCCAACCATTTATAATAATTGCCCTTTGGCTATGTATAGATCTTGTAAAGCGTCAATTACCCAATTAGCATGAAGTACTTTTACACTTGAGAGTTTGAAATCAACTTTAATTTCCTCGATTTTTTCCTGATTTTCATTCGAGCGTCGTGAATAATGCGTAAGAAGTATACTCATGGTAACAATTTACCTACTTTACGTGCGGATATAAGATTTTAAATGGACGCAATGCACAGAATGTCTTGAATGATAATGCGTAAGCAGTACTCACGGTAGCATTTTACCTAGTTTTACCTAGTTTATGGGCGGATATAAATTTTTAATTTGATACCAAAAAATATATGTGGAAATAAAAAAAAAATATGACCACTTGTTCGCGGAAATAAATCGTCGCGGATTAGTTCTCTAGTTGTCAGTCGCGAATAAAAAATGACGCGTATAATAATTGGTTTACAGTACTTCTGATTAAACCAGAAGTAGCCAGAAATCATAATATTATAGACATAATGTAACATTTTCTTTGTCCTGAGGAAAGTGAAAGAGCATACTAGTTACATTAATCAAAGTGCTTAGACAGTACTGTAAGATGGGGTCAAAATAACCTTCATGCTAGATTTCACAAATGTGATTTTTTATGGGATTTGATAACAACTTAATTTTTAGCTCACATCCACTGAATATTTTAAAAATAAATAAAGGGAGATTAAATTATGAATTAGTGAAAAATTAATGGCATCTTTTAAAAATCTTCTTCTTAAGAACCACTGGGCCAGGAAAGATGAAACTCATGTGGAAGCATCCTCAAGTAGTGTAGATTCAAATTTATTCAATTCATGACCCTTGTGGGTAGGGTGGGGCCACAATGGGGTATCAAAGTTCAACATATGAGGGCTGTTCAATAAATTATGTCCTGAACTGTATGACATACAATACAGATATCATATAACATTAAACTTGACTTTCTCTCATTATTGAATCTTTACTGAATTTATAAAAGTTTATGTGACCACTTTTCATCACATAGTTTCATCGTGAGAAGCTGGGAAACAAGGGCTATTCGAGACACTGCATTATAAATGAATGGTAAAGAATCAGTAAACTAGAGTGGAAATAAAGGCTACATTAAAGCTGCTATAAAACTTGTTAAAAATCCCAAAGAAATATTCACTGAAATATGTGTCATTTAATACAGCAACTGATGCCTGTTTTATAGACAAATGAGCAGGTGGATTTCAATGATAAAAAATTATATAATGGGCATCAAAAATGGGTACCGTCCTTGCCAACGAAAATTATAACAACTTATGTATTGTTTGCCAAATTCAACAAATAATATTTGATGATGTATAATTGACTTTCAGACTGACACATAGCAAATTTGATAGACATCATATTGGGAGTAGTTTAAACTGTTTTTAAGAAACGTTTGACAGTAAAAAAGCTTGGTACTCAAAGGTCACCCTATATTTTGAAAAATGAGTAAAAACGACAGCGTGTACGAAAGTCTTAACAATTATTTTAAAATATCAGTAATTGTAGTTATCCACGTTTGTTTTATATTCAAACAGATATTGGAACATGAATCTATTGCTTAAAATCATCAAAACAAAATTTACCGTAAGATGTACTTGATAAAAACAGCGAAGGTCTGACAAAAGAAAAGGTATATAAGAGCACAAAGACAGATTTATATACAATTTTCTTAAATATTAAGGTATTGTTGTTCAAATTTGTATTCAAGGAGACTGTTTGATATATTGAGGAGTTTAGAAAGCAATTTTTTGCAAAAAATCGAAAGGTTTATTAGAGGAAGGACCCAGAATCAGGAATCCACTACAATGAATTTCTTCATGACAGCGTCCAAACCCGCATGCCCAGTGAAGATTAAAGGGGTTTTGGGGATAAACAGAAAGTTAATGTTTTTTCACATTAACAATATTTGCCAGATCTTTGACCTTTTGACTTGTTTCTATTTCCAAAATTGAAAAAAAAAGATCTTTCAGAAGGAAAAAACAAGTCCAGGAAATCATTGGATCTGCCATTTTCCAGTATACTAAGGGTCATACCCAAAAATGCGTTCTAAAAACAATCAGAAATTGGATAAAAAATGTTACGGAGATGCGTTTGTATTAAAAGAGATTAAAGGTACTTGGACACAGATTTGAAGTTAACATTTTCTCTATAATATTACGACATATATATTTTAATAGCATTTCACACAAATATTAATTAAAAATCTTATTTCATTTAAAAGTTATTAAAACATCAAATTTTTTGGCGGGTTTGATTGACACATCCTTGCACTTTCACAAATTTTAACCTTATTCTTAATCCTTAGGAAAAGTGGCAATCTTGTTGTGTATTAATGAGAAATATTAAAACTTTTAGCCAGAAAAATAATTTTACTCAGAGTAGAAATGTTAGAAAGCAAAACTCTTTCACAAGTATCGTCATTCCGAACTAAGAGTTACGTACAGAGTTAAGCAAATCGACTGCACTCGTGTTATGTACACAATTGTTGTAAACAGAGCACAAGTTCTGTTATTGTTTATGTTTTCAATTCACCGGGTGTGTTCAATTGTCACAGTCTGCTCACCGCAACTGCACGGACTGACAATATATAGTGTGTTTGTTTTGCTTTCGAACATGTCTACTCTGAATTTTCTGGATTGTAGTAATAATATTTTTCATTTAGACACAACGAGATTGCCAATTTTCCTAAGGATTAAGAATAGAATTAATTTGTGAAAGTGCAAGGATGTGTCAATCAAACCCTCCAAAAGATTTGAAATTTTAATATCTTTTGTATGAAATAAGATTTTTAATTAATTTTTGTGTGAAATGCTATTAAAATATATAAGTCGTAATATTATAGAGAAAATAATAACTTCAAATCTGTGTCCAAGTACCTTTAATAAGTAAAATCATGAAGACTAAATCATTGAAAAGCTTCGTTTGCATCTGTCTGAGCACCGAGGACATTATTTATTGAACAGCCCTTGTAGGAATACATAGGAACAATCTTTAAAAATCTTTTTCTCCAGAACCACTGGGCTGGGAAAGGTGAAACTGACATGTGGAAGCATCCTCAGTTAGTGAAGATTCAAGTTTGTTCAAATCATGACCCCCGGGGGTAGGGTGGGGCAACAATGGGGTATCAAAGTTTAACATTGGAGGAATACATAGGAATTTATTTATTTTAAACTACTTTTAAGATTTAAGTTTGTTTAAATATCCCCACCCCCTCCCCAGAACCTATTTTTATAATATATTTAAACTTTCAATAATAATTTTTGCTTTTACCTAGCCAGTTGCTCAGGTGAGCGATGTGGCCCTTGGGCCTCTTGTTAAATTTCTTCAATTTGATACAGAATGTTTATATTTCGCACAAAACAATTTCCGTTTTGAGGCCTCTGACGGTTAAACTAATCGATTGGGTCATGTGACCCTGTCTAATAAAATAATAACACAAGAAACAACATGAGCACAAATCCTTGAAGTATTATCCTTGTGTATTGGTACCATAATCATTACGTAATCGTCTATGGCAGGAGGTGTGAATTGTTGATTGGCCTTATGTAATCTGCTTTGGAACACACTAATTATTCTGATGAGTGAAAAGGAAAGTCAGAATGATACTGGACACTAACATGGGACACAGGGGCGCCTTTTAGGGGCACAGGGGTGCACTGGTTTGAGGGTGGGGCGCGGCACCCCTCCATTTCCCCCTAGCTGGAACACTACCTTCTATCCCTTATTTTAACAGTTTTGTCACATTATAACAAATAACAGTTAATAATTCATTTGATTTAATCATAAATGTTTTTTGTTTCAGATGAAGATGTTGAGGACAAATATTAGACAAGCTCATCAATTATAGATTTTATCAGTAACTCCAATGGCAACCTCTCAGGATGGAGTGGCTGGTTTGATTAGTGGGGTCGAGAATCTGAACATAGGTACATGTGTTTTTGTTGACATTGTGAATTCAATTTTTGAAGATTGAATCCATCAATTCTAGACTGTAAAATGAACATGACATAATTCTGTCTCTCTTCAAAAAGGAGACTTATTGATTGTCATGATTGTAGCAACTGGTCAACACTTTTCCTTAACGCATTTCTTCACTTAAGATTAAATTAAGAAAAATACAAGAAAAACGTTTGATGTTATAAGACTTCATACTTTTTAGGGTTGGTTTGGATATTTTTATATTTAGAATCTTACCAGCTATATTTTATTTTTGGCCTTACTTAGAGATATGTAGGTAACATTTATTCCTTAAAAAAGCTTCTACTCAAGACCAGCAAAGTCATGAGTGATATTTAATTAAAAGAAAGCATCCTTAGGTTGTATAGATTCAAGTTTCTTCAAATCAAGACCCCCTGAGGTAGGATGGGATCACCATTGGGGATCAAAGTTTTACATATTAAGAAAATACAGAAAAGCAAACATTTAAATTCTTCTACTCAAAATCAGCAAAGTTAAATGCTATATTGATATTGAGGCATCTGGCATCCTCAAGTAATGTATAAAATTCAAGTCACCATTGTTTGGAAAATCACCATTGTCATTGTTGACTGATGCTATGCTGGAGAGCATGACTTCATCTGATTCAGCAGGTAACAATGTTTTTTTAACAAATGTTTCTTGACAATTCAGATTCAACTTACACTGGGCTTTCAAAAATATTTGAACCAGGTGGTACTTTATCAAAAATAGGAGGTACCACTTGGCGAACGCCGAAGGCGTGAGCCTGCTAGGGGGGTCCATGGGCATGCCCCCCCCCCCCCCCCCCCCCCCCCCCCTGGAAAAATTTTGAAATTTAGAAGCCACCAGACAGCATTTCCTGGTTTCTAGACACATAGAAGTATGCTGCTATCAGTGTTATTTTTATGCCATGTTTCAAAGTTTATTTTTGGTCAATACACATTACATGTGAAGTTTAGCACTGGATGGGTGGAATTTCATAGAAAAAATTAGTTATTTGAGCAGAGTAAGAATAAGATTTAGGTAAAACTTCTAAGTTCTATGCTATATTTGTTTATATAAATGTGTTCAAAAAAAATTTGCAAGGTTTGAGTTGTAAGTGTTATGTTTTGAATATAAAAAAAATTATTGAGTCACGAAAGGAAATGGAAATTCAAAAACAAAATTTAAATTTAATAAAAGAGAAATGAAATTGTATTTGCATTAAATTAAATTCATTTCTGTTCTACAGTAAAGTGCAGATTTTAAAAAAATTTAGAAGAAGCACTGCATGATGCATAGCATGTAGCAATAAATTCAGCATATTTTTCATGCACTGGTACATGTACTTATAAAATAATATACATGTGTAAATTAGACAAAGATGACATCAAGACTGGAGACAAAAAAAAAATTTAGATATGACTCCCTCACTTTACTGGATATGGTTACAATATTGGGAAGAAAGTAAATGTTCGCAAGGTCATTCTCTTGACCACTAGAGAACTGCTGAATCAAAGAATTAAATGTGTGGCAAAAGAAATATTTTCTGTTTTATGTCCTTTTGTTTCATCAGAAAGTTGCAGATATTCAAGACTGTAAGTAATTTATATCATCAGCTGCGGATTTTGACACTTAAATTTGAAGAGTTGAGGCTATTAAAACATACAGAGGTGGTCAAAGAACTATCTACTGTTCATGTCCGTCTCTCTATCGGTCAATTGTGTTGAAGACTTTCCGTGGTCTAGTTCCTTGTATCTTAAAATCTTTTGTGAAACTCATTGCCATGCAATGGCTTTAAATTGACACTTTCATTTCTGACACCTGGATTCCTATTTTTTATTTTTTTGGCCGTATTTATTTAAAATATATTCCTAGCCATTAGCTGTTGTCAAAATCAGTGACGGTGGCATTTGATATCGAAATCTACTTTCGTTTTCGACAAGATCTATAAGACGCGTTATGCAATCTCTTTTGTTTCATTTATTCAAATGCTTTAATGATCTTCTTGACTACCATTACGGACTAAGAATAATACAAAGCTACATAACCACAACTTTTGTAAAACATGGTATGGCCTATCGTATTTTCACGCGATTTTTTTCTCCACTGAATATTTTGGCCGGTACCATGAATGAATCCAATCGGGTAAAAGTACCAGGTACCGGCAGATTTTGAAAGGCCTGAACTTATTAACATAAAAGTATAAGATAAGAAAATAATGCTGCCATATTTCATGAAGAGTGATTACAATATTTGTCTATTGCGTTTACTGTCATGGTAGCTTATTGGGTAGAATGCTAGTTCCAGGATTGGAAGTTCATCAGCTTGAATCTCGGCCACCACTGACTTAAGTTGATAAAAAGTAGGTAGCAACTGTTCCTTTTCCATGCGCTCGGCACTAAAGTTGTGGGTCCTTCGGATGAGACCTGAAAACCGAGGCCGTGTGTCACAGCAGACATTGGCATGATAAAGACTCTTCACTCCTCAATAACCCTGAGTGCAAAGAAAAGGTCAAAATTTGAGGCCTTTCTCTGGTGTATGGTGATGTCTGTATATGAGTGAAAAATGAATTGCCTCAGATTATGCCCAGTTAATTCACACTATACTGTGTATAACTTTTTACTCGCAAGAAAATTTTGTCTCGCTTATCAAGAATCAATGCCTATCTTGCAAAAATAAGGTGTTGTGAAAATTAAGTGATCTACAGTAGTTCCAAGTCAATATACAATATTTTAACATATAAATAAAGATAATTCATGCTCATCCATTGTTGTATTCTTTGTAAAGATTCTTTAGTGACAACATTTGTAAATATAAATATTTGAAAATGAAATACAATTGCCAGCTGAGTTCATATCTATACAATGGTTAAAATTTTTCAGACAATGAAGGTTCAGATAAGGTGGGAGCTGAATCCAGACCTGTGTCAACTGAAAGGGACACGCATAACAGAGGTAAACAGAGCTTAATTGATCCCATTTCATACAGGATCCTCATCCCCTTGTAACTAGGAAGTTTGAAAAAGAGGCAATGTTTGTTAATAATTCCTGCTTTGAGTTCATCAGTTGAAATTGAAACCATTGACAAGCGATGCATCAGGGGAGGTTAACAAGTAGGTAGATTCTAAATTGTTAAAATCATGACCACTGGGGGTGCGATGGGTCCACAATAGGGAATCCAAGTTTAACATAGAAATAATTAGGGAAAATCTTATGTGGAAGCATCCTGGGGTAGTGTAGATTCCAAGTTGTTCAAACCATTACCCCATGGGAAGGGTTGGGCTTTAATAGGGAATCCAAGTTTTAGATTGAAATTTATAGGAAAATCTTTAAAAATTTTCTTTATAAGAACCACTGGGCCAGAAAAGCTGAAAATGTGGAAGAGTCCTGGAGAAGTGCAGATTCTAAATTTTTCAAATTCTGACCCCTGGGATTAGAGCAGGGCCACTGTAGGGAATCAAATTTAACATTGAAATATAAAAAAAAAATCTTGAAAAAGATTTTTTTCAAAGTGCTCTTCCTCCCACAGTTTTTGGTCTGATCTCATTATAACTTGGCACATAAGTAGACTACACTAAGATACATAACACTATTTATCTGTGTTTGATTTGGATGGACGGTGTTGCCTTGGTTACTAAAAATAGAAATCTCTTTGAAATACTTTCAAGGTAATACTTCTCTTAGTTTTTATCTCATTTTTAAATAACTTGGCACACAAACTTTTCTGTTTATAGTTTTAGTTGCCTATTGTTTAACAAGATATAATGGACACCATAAAATCAGTACCTTAGATCACCAATATATCATGACACCTTTTTTTTGCTAGATAATAATGTTAAATTTATAAACAAGACAAAATTTTCAAGAATTCTAGTTATTGTTCTATATTATACAATTATGGACTTCAGTGTAGTTCGATATGTGGTTATAAGGACTCATGACAATGGATATTGACCGAAGACAAAGAAAGTGATAGCGACCGAGCCTGCGAGGTTGCTATCATTTTCTGTGTCTTCGGTCAATATCCATTGTCATGAGTCCTTATAACTACATATTGACCGTTCACTGAAGTCCATAATAGTTATATTATATAATCACACAAAGCAAATGCACCGACATAGACCTATTACTAAACGGACTTTGCTGTCATTACGTCACAATGGTTAAAACACGCTTCTTATATTATGACGTCACGTTCTACGTAACTTCAGTGCAACCGAACGGTGTGTCGTGCGATATTATTTTCAGCGGACGTGCTTTCACGTCGCTATCGCAAAAGGAGGAATATCACGTGACGTCCTTTCGGCCAATGAAAACTACGGAAATAATCTCCTTATATGATATAATCATTTATAATACTACATCTATTTTGAGCAAGAGATTTTTTAGCAGACTGCTATGGATAATTCCACGAAAATAAAGTTCTAATGAATAAAAAAAGATTTACATTATTATTTAAATTTCAGGACCAGATGCTGAAAATGAAAGCTGGCATCCACCAGGTTCAAAAGGAGCAAATGTTCAAGTCCGTGGTAGGAATGAGTATATTGTTATGCAAGATAAGATAAAATAAGATAATATATAAAGTCGGGTACATCAACAAACAAGATGTGTTTGTGAAACACGATGCACCCGGCGGCAACAAAGTTAAAAAAAACATATTTTTAGCATATAGATCATAGTCAAGGTCACAAGGTAAATGACTCAAGTGTCATTTGAAAGAACTTGATTAGTGAAGTATGTATACTAAATATGGAGTCTCTATCTCTCATGGTTCAAAAGTTATGGTGAAGGTTCAAAAACGCTATTTTTAGCATATATGACACAGTCAAGGTCACAAGGTCATTGACCTTGATGTCATGTAGAAGGGTTCATTTAGTGGAGTATGCATGCCAAATTATTAAATCTCTATCTTTCTTCGTTCAAAAGTTATGGTGAAGGTTAAAGTTTGCAGACAAAAAGGCTATATTTAGCGTATAGGTCACAGTCAAGGTCACAAGGTCATTGACTTTGGTGTCATTTAAAAGAGCTTATTCAGTGATGTATGCATACCAAATATGAAGTCTCTATCTTTTATGGTTCAAAAGTTATTCAAGTTTGCAGAAAAAACTATTTTTAGCATAAAGGTCACAGTCAAGGTCACAATGTCATTGACCTTGATGTCATTTGAATGAACTTAACTAGTAGAGTATGCATAACAAAAATGAAGTCTCAACTATTCATGATTCAAAAGTTATGGTGAAGGTTCAAGTTTGCAGACAAACAGACAGACAGACAGACAGACAGGACAAAAACAATATACACCTTGGATCTTTCGATCCGGGCGCATAATAAAGTTTGCAGGCAAACAGACAGACAGACAGACAGGACAAAAACAATATACGCCTTGAATCTTTCGATCCGGGCGCATAAAAACATTTGCTCTTAAGAGAGTATTCAACAGGTCGGAGAGAATACTAGAAATCGGTATTATCGCGTATAATACTCGATATTAGGGTATCGTTGAATCCGCGAAATCGGGTATTCCGTGCAACTTTCTATAAAAACTAAAGAATAAAGCAATGGCGCATTATGCCAGTAACTGTTACTTGTACATCAGTATCTTGTGGATTTATTTTTATTAAACCTAATTCGTACGGTTGTCAAATAAGTTTAAAATCACACGACAAACACTGCTGGGGTAACAAAGAGGACACAATGGCGTTATTATTTTTCAATATAATTTCTAAAAACAAATAACTACACTTCGTTTGTCTTTATTTCCCATTAAAGTATTCCATATACTTAATTTTTCTAATTTGTGCACTATTCACAAAACGTGAAATTTTAAAGAAATTAAACGACTAACGCCATGTTATGTATTTTTACTGAAAAATGTATGGCGTCCCTTTCTCGTGAAATATAAATTATTCCTAACAGTTAGAGAGTACAGTATAAGCGAGTCATAATTTTATATCTCTGCCATAATAGAATACTGACGTTATTATAAAGAAGAAAATAAAATAAGATTAAATAAATACCCACGGGAAAACAGTTTGAAATAGCTAATTGAAGGCGAGTATCTTTTTTTATGTCAATTTAGCATGAAATTTTTATTCAAAGACAACGTAATGTTTTTGGTTGAATTTTAATCGATACAAGATATGCTATTTTACATAGAATTTTATTTTATGCATTTGTGTGAAAATTGAGAGCGAGAAGTCATATGAACATGATTTTCTTGTTTTGTTTTGTTTTTTTTGGCTGTTTTTTTTTGGGGGGGAGGGGGG
>PRKT01000002.1:77333-120062 GCA_003671525.1 Saccostrea glomerata | reverse complement strand
GTTTCCGTATAATTTGATTTATTTACAAATTGTTCATGTTTGTCGTGTTGATGTGGAATTATTATAAATTCCCGAATTCTGATACTTTACAATTCTGTTGTGTTGGGAATGAACATTAGGAAGATGCATATACTTTCAACATAAGGAAAAATATAAAGCAAATCGAACGCCTTTTTGTGTGCAGATCATGAAATGTATTGAGCTCCACGGGTATTTGTTGTCCCGAGCGCATTAATCTTGACGCCCAAATTCTTACTTGGCTAGTGATACCTTTAGAAAACGTGTATCTAGATGAAAGTTAAATCGGCAACATGCGCCATCCCATTGTTTAAGTTTTATTAGGTGATTACACCTCCTATACCCGATTTCGCGGATTCAACGATACCCTAATATTGAGTATTATACGCGATTTCACGGATAATACCCGATTTCGAGTATTCTGTTCAAGGGTATTCCATGTTTCATTGCTAAATATATAAAATTTATTTCACATTCCCCTTGCTTGATTGTCTTTTACACCCCTCTTCGAAGAAGGGAGGGCATATTGCTTTGCTGCTGTCTTTTCGTTTGTTGGTCAGTGTGTAGGTTGGTCTGTCTGTTCGTCCACCAAGTTTCCATTCATTTTCTTTGCAGCATTTGCACAATATATTAAAATGAAATTTGTTATAAAGCTTTTTCACAAGAATATCTAAATCAAGTTCCATTTTGGGAATGATTGAGAATTGAGAATGAGCAATTTTTGACAGAGTTATGCCCCTTGGACTTAGAAAAATTTCAATTATTTGCAGTTTCTTTTCAATTTTTTTTGCAGAGGTTGCACATGCTGAAATAAAGTTTGGTATAAAGATTTATCATAACAATATCAAGGTCAAGTTCTGTTTTATGTATGATCGTACCATTTCGAACAGAGTTATGCCCCTTGGACTTAGAAAAATTCCAATTGTTCCTTTTCTTGGCATTTATGTCTAGTGGATGTCCTGTCAGGATTGTTTTATATAGTTACTCTCTCTATCTTATAACAGGTCAAAGTAGTATTTTTTACAACACTCTTCATATATTTTATGTGATAACTTTTAGACCTAAATACTGTACAGGAGCCTTCAAAATACTGAAATTTGGGTGAAAATACTGTACACTGTTCATCAGAAAACTGTACAAAATATAGACCAAAAAATCAATGTAAGAGGTTCATGTTTGTCAATTAATATGAAATAAATGAACAATTTTACTTACACTGCATTCAGCTTGTACATATCACAGGTATGACTCTAAGGGAAGGGAAGGAAAATCAAAAGTGGATATCCTTTCACACCATGACAGAATATCACTTTTATTCAATGAATAAATAACAGTATTTCACTGTTAAAATTTAATAAAATATTATTTTCATAAGTTGTAATAAGTTTGATCATTGATTTCTTTAACATCAAGTGTTTAAGTATAGACATGCAGACAGCGTTGTTACAACGCACTTTGAAAAATAACGCACTTTGAAATTTTTTTTTCAATTTTTTTGGAATGAAGTTAATGCACTTTGAAAATCTTTTTCTCAAAGTGTTATAATGTCGACCAAATGCAAATGTACTTGCCTTAGTTAATATTCTGGCAAATTACTGTTGATGAATAATTCTTTGAACCTGATAAGATAACTTTTAGATGATGATGTCACTTCAGGATTTGAAATATAAACATTTACAAATGACCCCCTAGGGGTGCGAGAAATGTGACAATATGGGGTCAAAGATTGTATGCTCATTGAAAATAATTTTCCAACACAAAATGATGATATTTTTATAGTTTTTTGGCTCAGGTGAGCTTTTCTGATTAAAATTTGTCAGTTGTCTGTCATTTTTGTCATAAAGTTCTCACATTTTCATCTTCTCAAGAACCACTGGGCCAATTTCAACCAAACTTGCCACAAAGTATACTTGGGTGAATGAGATTCAAGATTGTTCAAATGAAGGGCCACACCCTTTTTCAAGGGGGGATAATTAGGAATAAGTGAAAAAATAATGGCATCTTTCAAAATTCTTCTTTTTAAGAACCACTGGGCCAGAAACTTGTATGGAGTCATCCTTTGGTAGTGTAGATTCAAGTTTGTTCAAATCATGACTCCCGGGGGTAAGGTGGGACCACAATGGACAATCAAAGTTTTTGCATAGAAACATAGAGAAAGAATTCTTTAAGAATCTTCTTCTCAAGAACCACTGGGCCAGGAAAGATGACACTCATGTGGAATCATCCTCAGGTAGCGCAGATTCAAGTTTGTTCAAATCATGACCCCTGGGTTTAGGGTGGGGCAACAATTATGGACAATAAAAGTTTAACATATGAAAACATGAAAAAATTCTTTAAGTCTTCTTTCTAAGAGCAGCAAATCCATGATTGTTCATATTTATATTGGAAGCATCCTCAGGTAGTGTAGAGTCTTTTCAGATCATGACCCCTGGTGTAGGGTGGGGCCACAATGGTGTATCTGAGTTTTACACATTTTAGACATATATAGGACAATATCATTTAAAATCAACAAAGCCATGGTTGTTCATATTTATAAGGAAGCATCCTCAGTTTGTGTAGATTCAGACTGTAGAACAACTTTTTTCAACACAAACATTTCGGTTTCAGTACACTTACTACATTACCCTTATATCACTTTACTTTAGCCAAAAGTGGGGAGAACTAATATAGGCCCTTGGTCTGCTGTTCAATCCATATTCATATTGTATACTTCTTTGTATATTATTAATAAAATATTTCTTAAACTAAAATTGGGGGGACCATCCAGCCTTTCAATGAACATTTCAATAGTAAAAGCTATGTTTGAAAAAAAAAGTAGGGGTGGGATGGGGCATCATCAGGTAATTTATATCCCCCACATTTTCATGTAAACTCAATACTGAACTGAATTTTGCTTTTTTTCTATCTATTGTGCCCAGGTGAGCGATGTGGCCCATGGTTCTCTTAGTAAGGTTTCTGGTTATCTGAACTTATATAGAAATTTTAGACAGTTAAAGCTTACTTTCTTTTATTCTAGATTCCACAAGACAGGATAAAAAAGTTAAAAATAATAAAAGGAATTCAGGGGAAAGCACTTCTTCATTTGGAATGCAGGAGGATAACCAATCCAGAACAGCACTAAAACAACAGAAAATTAAGATAGATAGTAAAGATCATCAGATTTTTTTAGAAGAACTTCATTTCAAAGATTACTTCATGGAAAGGAACAAAACATTGGTTGAGGACTTGAGATATACCATCACTGGGTCAGAATTCTATTTGGAAAGTCATTGTTCATTAGAGGACAGAGCTAAAATTGAGGAGGAAATGAATAATTTCATCTCCAGCATAATTCCAAAATCATGGACCTTAGATTCCAAACTCCTTGAACTCTTTTCCACAGAAGAGTGCAATTCTTTTCTTAAAGATGAATTAAGGAAAAAAAAAGCATATGGATATTGGAAATTAGTGAAAAATTCAGCTGAGCTATCTGTAACAGTTTTTGCACATGCAAAAAATATGAAGGAAGTCATTGAAACATTAAATGGATGTTTCTGTGATAGGGAGGTCTCAGTTGAAAAGTTAGAGTTCTTTTACTTTACCACACCTTCATTTCAAAAATTGAAAAACAGGGAAGAAAACAAAACTTTGATAGTGAAAAGAAAGCTAGGTTCAATTTCTTTTGCAGCCATAAAACCTATAGCAGATGAAATAAATTCTGAGATGGAGAAGTATAGCAATCCCAACCATTTATTAATAAAAGATTTGTCTTCCATACAGAAGAAAGCAATTAAGCTGTGGGGTGATAATTTGGGTAACTTGCAAGAGAAAGAGAAGGTGATGATATTTCTTAATGAGGTGCATTCTGAAGGCAGATATTTGTACATACAGACAAAGTTACTGGGGATGGCGCAGGCAAAAAAATATGTAGATGGAAAGCTGAAGGAATCGGAAATCAAAGCCTTGTATGATGTTGAGTCAAGCAATTGTTTGAATCTTATAGCATGCAATCAGAATGAAGCAGCAAGGGCTGAAAAAGTTTTAAAAGATGCTCTACAAACAAAACAAGTTTATAACACAGATGAAATAAAGGAAACATTATGTTCAGATTTATTTCAAAAGCTGGCAAAGAAATACTGGGAAGGCAAGTACTCATTTGAGGGACAAAATACAGATGAGGATTTGATTTTACTGGCAACAAATGACATAATAGAGGCTCTATCTGATTTCTTAAATGATAAAAAACCATCAGAATGGGAAGAAAAGTATAAAAGAAGCTTAAAGAAAGCTGTAGAGACAGAGCTTGTCATGAACCATGAACAGACTGAATTTGATGAAAAACAACTTGAAAAAAAATTTCATTGCAAAGTTTCAAAGAAGACCCTTAAACCACAGTTGGCTAACTGTTGGGTATTGGAAAAAGAGCAAAATTCACAGAATCCTCAGTATTTCCGAGTTCACCATATTGCGGAACATGCAGAATCCTTAGATGTAGATGTTTTAATGTGCCCCTGCAATTCTGTCTTTTGGCCTTTGAATGAATGTTTTCGTCAATGTGGTAAGTAATTCAATGATTGATTAATCATGACTTTAGTGATGATACCATCATAGTCTCATCTTTGCCCATTTCATAAGAAAACAAAATCTGCATTAACTTGTAGAATTTTTATTTGTTTTAAATCCTATAGACATATCAGATGAATATCTAGGTCAAGTTCTGTTTTGGGTACTATTGTGCCATTTTTGACAGAGTTATGCCCCTTCGACTTAAAAAAATTCTTGCAGTTTCTGTTCATTTACATCGCAGAGGTTGCACATACTTAAAAGAAATTTAGTATACAGATTTATCAGATGAATATCTAGGTCAAATTCTGTTTTGATTAAGATCGCACCAATTTTGACAGAGTTATGCCCTTTTGGACTTAAAAGAATTCCAATTTGGGGGGGAGGGGGCATAAATGTTTTATAAAAATCTCTTGTTTTTTATTTGGCCCTACTAACCATTTTAGGTGTGAGTAGGTAGGTAGGTATTTTCTTTTTGAAAAAAAAAAATTGAAGAATGATATTAAATATATGAGGTGTTGTAAAACACAGACAAGCATGTGATCATCCAGATTGCTTAAAAGTTATAGGAATTAATCTATACTTTTACTGAATCATTGATTTGAATATATAATTGTATGCATATTGCAGGTGATCTAACTCAGAGAATTTTCATTGGTGGGTTTGAATTAAAGCACATGTCTTTTTAATATGGTTTAAGTGTATAGTATGACCCATCTTTGCAATTAGTGGTCCTTAAGGCTTAGCCTTTTGCAATATTTCACACAGTCTTTTCGGACAAAAGCTCAGCTTTAAATATGACAAAGTATATTATACATTTATTGCGAAATAGCTAGGGGATGCATGAAGATTTTTTCAACCATCAAAAATTACATTGCCCATATGGGGAATATGATTTTTCATGGGCAAGAAATCTTCATGATTGTCTCCCTCTTGGATTCCTTTAATTAACTTCTATTAAATTTTTGTGTTTTAGTCAGGAATTTTTGGCAGAATACTCGAGGGGAAAAAGTTGGAAAAATTACAAAAAGAGAAGCACCAAATGATTTTGGGTGTCAAGAAATCATGTTCCTGTTCACTTGTGAACCAAATTCCCATGATAAAAAGGATTTGAGGTCTATGGTCATACAGGCTCTTCAGAAAGCTGACAATTTGAAATATACATCTGTGGCTTTCCCAATCTTACTTTTACCACAGGAACTTATGGGTATCAAAGAACAGGCTGAAGAAATATTCAGTGCAATTAGTCATTTCACACACTCTTCGGCAAAACTCAACAGCGTTGAAGAAATATTCTTTTGTGAATGTAATGGCATGCTGACAGAAGAAATAAAGCAACGATGGGATAAAATGCCTTTTTCACAGTCTGGATACATTGATTTCAAACATTTACATCAGAGTGCTTTGGGAATGGAAACTACTCCAGGATACAGTTAAGTACAGTAGTTCATTAAAAAAAAAATACTACATATCATTTAAGCTCATAAATATTTATGGTAAATTAGAGGATCACTTGATCTTTTCTAATCAAAATATGTCTGGCCCCGATGTTATAAAACTTTGTGGAGTTCAAATTCGTCTCAAACTCAAATCCCTACTCCAAATTCAAACTTAACTCATACTCCAAAGTTGAGGTTATAAAAAATTATTGTATTCGTACTCAAGCTCCAATGGAGTACAAACTCAAGATATTTCAAGTATGCTCCAAACCAACCTCAGAGTCAATCTCAAGTGTTGTGTATCGGGTTTGTTCACCCTATCTACTGGTTTGCATCTACCTGGCAATCTCTACCACTGGTTCATTCGTGCACCTCTTCCTGTCTGTTGGCTTACATATTTTATAGTGATAAGCATGAGAAGTAGTGCTTCTTAGTTGAAGTTTGTGATGTTAAAGTCTGTCCATCTGTAAACCTTTTATTAAATACATTTTCACCTCAAATACATCTGTTTGACGTTAATGGTAATATAACAACCAAGCTGTATGATAAAAGTGATGACTTCAACTTTGCAATCGTCATCTTCCCTTACCTATGCAGCAATATACCTTCATCACCTGCATACTATTAGTTATCCAGGTTCAATTAATGGTGTACTGGGATTTACACCAGGTTTTATTCCATACACCCTGAGGCCGAAGGCCAAAGCATGAGTAAATCACCGTACACCCTTGATTGAACCTGGATAACGAATTTAGTATGTCCTTTGTTCCCAAATAAATTATTTGTAAACATAAGAGTCAACTGTGTCTCAATCTATCGATAACATTTGCAGTGCATTGTGATGTCATGTTATTTGTTTTTATCATAGAGAAAGTATGCATTGTGACGTCACGTTTTATTTACACCCGGCTCAAGTCGGGTGCATGGAAATTTACACCCGACTTTGTTATCAATCAAAGCTCATGTTACAAGCTACATAGGAAATAAGGAGTTGATTAGATACGCAAGAGCATGCTCTATGTATGAACAATTTCTAAAATGGGGTAAACTATTGACAAACAAGTTGATGAAAGAAGAATATCGCAGTCTCATTTAATGTCTTATCATAAGTTCTATGATTGACACAATGACCTTGTCAGCAAATATAATTTATCATTGAGTCAAATGCTGACTGATGGTTTTCATACTAATAGTTAATCCATTATTTACTGTATAGCAGGTTAAAATCGCAGTCGGAAAAGATCGGGATTTGTTCAATTTTCAGCAAATCGCGGTCGTTTGAATTCGCGGAAAGGAAAAATCATACATTTTTAACAGTACTTGCAAGCATTTTCCTTAAGGTATACAGTATAATTTGTCCAAACCGGCTATCGCTGGTTCCATAAAATTTGGCCGGTTTAGACAGAATCCGGAGTGCAGGAAAAATGTAGGAAATTATTATTTTTGAAAATTTCGTTGTTTATTTACAAGACATTATAAACATAATATAAAATATAATTGGATGATGAAATCAATCAATATTTTGGAGTCTAGAAATTATAAAATAGTCTCACATGACTCACTGTATTTTCTTGGTTGTTCACGAAGTTTGAAAGTCGGGTGAAATGTTACCTAAATCAAAATCTACAGTCACGCATAATATAGGCTTACTATATATCAAGCGGACTGGGTTTCGCTCGCAAAGAGCTCATTCAATGTATAGACAGTAATGCACAATTATTTACGAAGTGCTAATTATTGGATTGAACTTTTAATTTTTATGTAAAAAATTACGTCTTCCCCCACTGTGAGTGTTATGGCACCATTTTGAAATGCGTTCGATTTTCGATCCCGATTTATATTTTGAGTTTTTAATCGCGTGCATTATATTTTTTGTGTTTATGTTATAATGTGTTAAAATGAGTTAAAACAAAGTTAATGTTTTTTTTAAAAATTGTAATTTAATCATATGATATTTTTCAAGTGGGCTGTGTCACCGCCGCATTTCACTGAGTTCGTCTCATGGCACTAATCATGCTAATGCAAACACGGATTATCACATCCACCACGAAAGCTGTTAATTGCTTTGAAATAACTCAAGTGTGGCCGGATTAGAGGAAATAGTTACGGTTAATTATGAGCAGTTGGGACCAGTATGGCCATTCGGAATACGGAATAGACAGTATCCGGACTACACAGAATTTTTTTCTAATGAATTTGTAAAAGAAGTGCATGGGACTAAAATTTATAGACGGAATGGACAAAAATCCGGAGTACTCAGAGTCCGGATTAGACAAATTTTACTGTATATTGACTGTGTAGACTGATATTTCCTGTCTCTATCTTTCGAAAGTCTGTTTATGTATAGGGGCCTAGGCTATCGCGCATATAATATCAAACGGGCAAGTCTATAAGTGTAGATTTTGAGCCCGATCAAATAATAACAAAACCACGGACTGATCCAGATTTGAAGTAAAACAATGTTACACATTCAAATTTATTTAAATTTTCGAGTCCAAATAAGAAAAAAATTGTATCGTATTCAAAATGTTAAACTTTTAATCAAATAATGAATTAATTGCCTTTACCTTGTTTACTAAGTAAGTGCTTTGATTAAATGTAATTGAGTGATAGGCACGGCATCATCGGAAACCCACGGGTGATCTTGTCTTTACTTATGATAAGTAAAGACGAGAACACCCGTGGGTTTCCGACGATGTAGGCACGGGTGAAATTAAACAAGCATGTTTTCTTAGATAATTATGTCGCACGTCTAGATGGCAAAATTAATCGTTAGCTATAGAAAATTAATTAAACAATTGATAAGCTTTAAAAACATCAACAACAACAATGTGTTTGTAATTGATCCATATACCCTCATAATTATGAAGAAAGTTTACATCTCGGATATATAAATTAGTGCCTTTGTGTTTGTACGGAAAGACAATTAAATAGATTTAAAGAATCTAATCACAGATAACAGTAAAATTGCAACTTATCCTTATAAATCTTTTAAAGAATTATTCACTGTATGTTGAATTCGCGGAATTTCTTTTTCCGCGAACATAGTGAATATTAACTCCGCGAGTTAATTTCCTGCTGTACAGTATACACTGAATTGACAATGGATTTTTCTGTTATTTCTGATTATGACTAGGAGGCAGCAGGGGATTCTCACTCCTCCATGGCACCTGATCCCACCTTATATGTTTTGGATGTCCATGTTGGCTCTGCTCCTATTTTGTATTGTTTTATTGACTTTTGATCTTGAATACTGTTCTTTATCTCCATATGTTTCATCCTATGGGTCTCAAATTGGGATTTAGGAAATGAAAACCCTTCATTATAGTCACACATAAGTAATTTTCTTACCTTTGTTTTAGGGGGAATGGAACATGTCCAAGTTGTATTAGCTCTCCTGAGATGAAAGCTCAAGTAAGCTTTCCTGTTCACCTGTCGTCCCTTATCCATTTGTCTGTATATCTATCTGGCTGTAAACTTTATCACATTTTCTTCTTCTTCTTCTCAAGAACCACTGAGTCAATTTTAACCAAGATTTAGTACAAAGCATTCTTAAGTGAAGAAGACTGTAACTGTTATAAAATGAAGAGCCAAGCCCCCTTACAAGGGGAGATAGGCATAAAAAATGAGTGGGGTCATTAAGCTTCTCTCAAGAACCTAGGCCAGAAAAGCTGAAACTTATGTGGGATCTTCCAGGGAATTAGCGTAGATTTTAAATTTTTCCAAGCAAATTACCCTGAGGTTAGGTTTGGACTATATATAACAAAGAATCAAATTTTAACATTGAAATATAGAGGAAAAATTTTTTAAAAATCTTCTTTAAAATTTTAAGAATAACTGGGCTAGAAAATGTGAAACTTATTTAAAACTTTTCTGTGGGGGAGAGGGGGGGGGGGCTACAACAGGGAATCAAAGTTTTTAATAAATGAAACAAGCTAATTCAGAGAATTTGTGTCCCCCGCTTAGGGAAAAAGTAGGATCCCCCTGACTGAATTTGTAGAATTATTAAATGTATACATGTATACTGAAGCAAATAAAATACATGTATAACAATATGCATATAAAGATTTGACTGCTTATTCTTTATTATGTGTATAGAAGATTCTTTTTATATGGAATATTTATCACACTGTAATGATGATTTTATGAGTTTGTACAAGCCAGACCTCATAAATTTTTCATTTAACATGCTGAATACAGTATCATTCAGAAAAAAAGAAGTATTTCAAAAAAAAAAAGAAAAAGAAAATGGATTGTCCGGAAGTGGAACCTGGGACCTCTCACATTTGAAGCAAGAGACATACCACTAGACCAAGGAACCGCTTTACTTTGGCAAAAATTATATGCAAAGATGAAGTCACGTACATGTATTTATATATTCACGTTCGATATTGTCAAAATTTTACACAGTGCATGGTGTCTAATTTAACCTTTATTAAACAGTTATAATGTAATAAGAATATAAAGTCCGTTGAGAACTTGTTTTATACGTAATAACTCTCCTCATGCCCCTGTGCTAAAAATAGCAATATGTAATACAATAAATACTAATAATTTAAATTCACTTGTATCAAGCAATTTCATTGGCTGAATCATTCAGAGGAACATATAATATTTTGTATAACATAACTTGCCTGCGTCACAATGAGTTATGTCAAAAACGTATTGCTCCGCTTGACGTTACTTTTAAAATAATGCTCAATTTGAAGCCTTATTCTGGAGGAAAAATTGTCTTATTGTCTACACTGAAATTAAATTATAAGGAATGAAGCTAATTTCAACTTATGTTATACGATATAACAAAACTTGGGGCAGTTTACGCTTTTTTATAAACCCCTTTGCGGTTTATAAAGCGTAAACTGCCCCAAGTTATGTTATATCATATAACATAAGTTGAAATTAGCTGCATTCCTTAAACAGGTCGAGGAAACTATTTTCTGTGACGTCGGAATAAATTTACATGTTAAGTGAGGAACCAACGTGACTGACAAATCGACCAATCAGCTCAATGAGTTGCATTATGGTCTACTACAAAAATACTACACGTGTGTTTCTAAAAGGCCAATTTTTTGAATCACTCTCGGAAAAACGTGATGCATGTTTCCAAGCATTTTACACACTTAATACAATATGAACATCATTATCTACAGATTCCATGCTCACATTCATATACAAATGATTTACAATGATAAAAATTAGGGTTTTCTCCACTCCATTGTACAAGTTCGTTTGTTGACAGCTTTCACCGTGCTGTACTGTCAGTGAAAAGTCAATCTCACTTGACTATTCCTTGGTCCAAAAACAATCAACTCTGAGGTGTTCTCACGTATTGTCAATGTTTACAACGTACACAACTTCGAAATATATGCTACTCATGTTCTATGATCAATGTGCATGAGGGTTTATATAACAGGTAAATAATTAAAAAAAAATGCAACTTAAGAATCCTTTTTTTTTGTTTATAAAATGCAACTTTTAATTTCTGGTAACAGATAACTGAGCAACAACTACATAACCTTAACCACTAACATGGCAAATTAACGAATATCGAGTTAAAAAACTTGAGTCTTATTTACTAGTGAAGACTTTGTGAGCGGTATTTCAATGTACTATTTAACAAGGAAAACTAACTTTGTTTGTTAATGTGAGCATGGGGATTCTTAATTAGTACCCAATCTTCGTATATTTCACGACAAATTTCAAAAAAATTGTAAGCTGACTTTCCTGCAGTCGTTTGAAATCGCGTCCTAAAATTCCCTGACCCACGTGTTTGTAGTAAAAATAAACATGTAGTAGACCATCATGCTTTTCGGCTCATTCACTGGATTGGACCATTGTTTGCTGTGAGCACCTCTGTGCGCAATCGCAACAATATCCATATAAGGTAGTTTCCTCGACCTGTTAAATAAAACAAATGGGGCAGGACACTTTGAGAGGGATGAGAGAGGTCCTAGGAAGTTTTGGTATAAAATTACATTGCAAAAGCTCAAATCCTCTTGAAATATCACCCGGAAAGGATAGTGTTACACACAGACATAATGTATAAATTTACCACCTTGAACTTTGACCTTTTGACCTCAAAATCAATAGGGGTCTTCCTTGGGCCACAGGGAATTGTTATGTAAAATTTCATTGCAAAAGCTCAAAGGATTCTTGAGATATCTCGCGGAAATGAAAGTGTTATAACAGACAGAATTTGCAAATTTTTGACCTTGACCTTTGACCATTTGAACTCAAAATCAATAGGGTTCTTCTTTAGTCCATAGGGAGTTGATATGCAACATTTCATTGCAAAAGCTCAAAGGGTTCTTGAGATACCGTGTGGAAACGAAAGCATTACAGACAGACAGAATGACGGACGGACAGACCCAAATTAATATCCCCCAATTTTCAAACGGGGGACAATTATATGGGAAAATTTTTTAAAAATCTTCAAGAACCACTGAGCCAGAAAGATTTACTTCAAGTATTACTACCGAATATGTTAGGGAAGCAATTAATTATTACAAAGCATACCTTGGATAACCAGGGACCTATATACTTATGGGAGAAGCATTACTCCTTCATTGCCATGTTTATTTACCAAAAGCATCACATACAACGCTACAAATTTTTCAAGCCATCACGGTTTACCGTATTTCCAGTGAAAAGCGTGTTTCTGATTAATGTCATTTGCTCCTTTTATGTTTTGGAATGTATTTTTAATATTTTTTTTAAACATATATAAAAAAATTAAAATATAAAGAAAAACAAATACTAGGGCTGCCACGAATCAGAAAATTTTCGAATCGATTCGGTTCAAACAAAAACCTTGATTTTTCGAATAATTTCGGTTCGATTATAAGAAATAGATTTTTAAAAATTTTTTTGTATAAAATCTGTAATCTTTGATCATTATAATCACAAGACATTCTTTAATAAATAATGATTCATACTTTTATAAGGTTTATTAAGATAAAATGGAATGTAAAGCCAAGGAAACAAAGAAAATATCTGATGTTCTAATTACAAAGTATGACCAAAGAATCAAATGTTGGAAATCCAAATTAATAAAAACACTGGTCATTGGTTATAAAAGATGAAACATGCCCGAAACATGCGAACAGATCTTTAAAACAAAACCAATAATTTCACATATTAATTATTATGCTAAACATAAAAGTATTGGTGATTTGCTTACAAAGGCTGTTTGGCCACAATAGAAACGGTAAGATCCCTGCTGTGATTTTAAATTTTTGATTCACCAATACGATATCAAATCACCTAACTACATAACTGTCATAACAAGAATGTCAAGAATTATTTCACATTCAAAACGATCTCAATATTAAAAGAAATTCGCAGCACTGTGTCGGTTCTTCTAAATTCAGAATTACGTGGCTGATGGGTGTTGCCTTTTAGTAAAGCTATTTATCCTCTGTGCCATCGTTCTGTCGAAAATGGAACTTAGAAGTATTCCCTCGTCGACTTCTTTGCGGCCATTTTCATGTTTTTGTTTACATTTAACATGATTTGCCATCATTTCTTCCGATTAACCAATCGGAATGCGCGTAACAACTGCAAATTTTAGTATGAAAAAATAAAACCTGAATCGAATCGAAATCCCGGAAAAACGTACCGAATCGAACTGAAAGATTGTGAATCGCGGTTCACCGATATTTCGGTTAATCGTGGCAGCCCTAACAAATACCGAAATCCGCGATTACTGGAAAATATGCTTGATCACAGGGGCATGTGCTGATGTTGAAATGGACCTAATTTATACTACTAAGATAAGGAGTATAATAAGTGCTAAAAACAAATCTTGAATAATTTTTTGATAGATAATTTAAAGTTTTGATCAGAAATATTAGGTTGCATTAAAGATGTAATTAATTAAAGTTGACTTACAAAATCCATCATCTGACATACTTTTAATGAGATTTAGCGATACTTGCGATACATAAGTATATAATTTAATTTTGTTTGTATTCTCGCCTCTCATTGGTTGAATTCCGGAGTGTGATCTGGTTTGGGTCAGTTTACACTTTTTTATAATCCGCTTCGCGGATTGTAAAGCGTAAACTGACCCAAACCAGATTATACTCGATAATATGGCCAAGAATTAGAGTATTCCTTAAATATTAGGTCCCTGGGATAACTAAGGTTTTCTTATGAATTAAATTTTATGTACAAATGCACATGACATTGAACTTACCAAAGATAAAAAAAAAATTGGTTAAATAAATACAAGTTTTGAGATCATTGTAAATTGGTTATAAAAGATGTAAATTTTATTATCTCTAACCTTTTCAAGACTCAAAATCAGTTTGCTAAATCTGTAAATTTGTTATATCAGAGTTTGTTATAAGTGTAAAATTTTATAAAGAGTTGTTATGAATTTTGCTAGGAACATTGAAAAACTTAATCACTATATCCATGAATTTACTATTATACATGTTCATACTTTACGAGTTTTACTGTATTAAGCTCTCAGAGGTAGTGCAGTTATTTCTTAATTGTTCAAATCATGACTCATGGGTGTAGGTTGGGGCCATAATAAGTATGACTAAATCAGGTGAAGAACAGCAGGGCCAGTTACTCAGGTGAGTGTTGTGCCACATGGCTATGGACCTCTTGTTAAAACTATAGGCTTGACAGACCAAACTTGCAGAGAATGCATTGGAAAATATTGAATACAAACCAAATTGCTATGGCTGGGATAATTTATTATACCCCCGCAAACGAAGTTTAGGGGGGTATATTGGAATCACCATGTCCATCTGTCTGTCTGTAGACAAGATTTTGTCTGGACCATTTCTCAGAAACTATTGGATGGATTTATCTGAAAATTTGTACACTTATTATTCACTATATGAAGGCACCTGGTATTTTCATCATGATTGGATGATTTTTCTGCATTTTACAGGCATTTTTTTTTTTTATTTTGTGGTTTTGTTTGACTCATATAAACTAGAAAACTATTAGACTTACAATCATCAAACTTGGCCAATTTATGCATCTTGGGTAGAAGGTGTGTCATGACCTATTTCAAGGTCACTTTGACCTTTAATTAAAGTGAAATTTAAAAAAATAACTGTCTTTTACTATTGAAATAATCCCAAAAAATGTAAGAATGTTGCAGTATCCCTATTTAAAACATGTTAAATTAAGAAATTTTCTTTTATTATATACTTTACAGCAATCCATAACAAATGTTATTTTATAAGAGAAAATCTACCTCTCCCAAGGGTATAATTATGAAGCACTGGTCAAGGAGAATTTTGATAACAGAAAATTGCATGTCAAATTAGAGAGAAATTAAGGATGGATTCTTCTCATATTTCTTATAATCACAGAATCTTGATTTTCTGAATACTCAATATTCAGACTGTGTACACTTATTTAACATCCAAACGAACCGGTGTAATCAGCCTTGATTTTCGGTCAAGGTCGTTTGAAAGTCAGTCTTAAAAATAGTACTTTTACACAGAGAAATTTTGAAATATACGCATAGGAATAAATTTTGCTGACAGAAAAAAATATCTTGCTCAATAAAATTAAAGTTGTAACTCATTTTTGATCACTAACTAACATGAATTGAGATGGTGGGAAAAAAACATGAAATCCTCAATATTTGATAGAAACATTCAATCCGAATTTCCTCGATAATTTCTTTCAAATTTCTCAGTTTTCATTAATTTACATGAAATTTCATCTCAATTTTTACAATTGATCATATAATGTCAAATATGAAGATTTTTGTTGGATGAATATTCAAATGTTGAAGATTAATTTACCAGGTAAAAAAGATATGGTATTCATGCTAATTATAGAACAAATTAAGCCCGAATTTACTCTGCAGTTTCTGAAATCTTCAATTTTACAGAGTGGTTTTAATTTCTACAAGAAAGATTTTTAACCCCCCAAAATATGGCAATTTGGTGTAATTGTGACACTTATATACATTCAATTCTTCCAGTTAAACATTTCATTTAATGATAGTTTGTACTTATATTATCTAAAATGTTTATTTCGAATTTCCTCTGTCATTTTATTTTTAGGAATAAGTTATGTTTGACAATTTTATAAAATACATTGTGGATTCTTTTCATATTTTATATATTCAGAAAATAATGAAATTATGCATGGAAACATTTTACGATATGCACAATTAAATGACAAGGAAAAAGTGTGGGGTCATCATCCTTGATTTTGCTTGAAGGCCATTTGAAAAGTTGATGCTAAAAATAGATTTTTTTCTCCTGTGGAATTAAGAAAATCCAATATGGTATTTTAAAAAAAAATTGATGTTTTGGAAAAATGGAGATGATTAGATATGAAAAAACAATTTAAGTCTTAAGTTTTATGCTAAAGCAATGTACTAAAGTCAAAAAATAACAAACTTTTGATCACAAATCACACAAAATATTTATTCCGAATTTCCTCTGTACTCTTTATTAAATGATATTTTAGTCTTTGACAATCATTCTTTTTCATTTAACTTTTTAAGTAAAATCATATATTCAGAAAAAATTATTTTTACAACCATAGGAAAGATAGATGTCGAATGAATCATTTACAGCACAAAAATGAAGGGGTATTCATATTCATTAAATTGCCAGGTTAGCTCGAATTTCCTCATTTTAAAAAATATCATTGAACAAAGAAAATGCTGTCAATATATCATATAGGCTAATAATTTAAAAGGCAGGCGGTTAAATAAATACATTTTCTCTGAAATGTGATATGATGTATTATTGTGGAAATAATTGATGAAATTATTGCCATGTTTCAAAAAAAAAAAAAAAAAAAATTCAATCCTAATTTCCTCTGTTATAAAATATACTGGTTTCATTATTTACAAAAAAGTAAAGGTTCTTGATCAAAATACATGTATATTTTTGCAGAGTTAGGCCAAAACTTTATGCTATATTATGGAATCTTTATATGTATTGTAAATGAACTAATATATGATATGCATGTATATACCAGTATAATTATATATATAAATACTTATCGGCGCCGACACAATTATGATAATTGTCAAAGGTGCAACATACTAGTATAAAAATCAGCAATTGTTCATACAATTTTATACAATACACTGTATCTAGATTTTGAGGCTATACGTAAATCATACAATAACATAATTTACACAATAATTATATAATTGTAATGATTTCTGAATATTTGATATTTCTTAATAAATAAGTGTTATTTTCAGTATTTATGGACATTGACTATCAAAGGTATATGAGACAAATTGGATACTTTTCCTTTCAAGGAGACAAATTGGATACTTTTCCTTTCAAGAAAAAAATACATCAACTTCCTTTCAAAAGTTAACTTATAATTACATGTACATGTATTGTATTTTTGGCAGCTGATTGGAAAATGAAATACATCTTAAATCTCTCCTATGTTACAAATAATTTACAAAATCTTTCATTAGGGAAGTGTATATAGACAAATCTCTCGATCCCCTTTTTCTGTGGCGATCATCAAAAACAACAGTAACTTGATAAAATTTTAGTTTGATAAATTATGCACCTTTTCTCGTTTGAATATTGATCTGATATAATTTGTTTAAATGCTTCTCAGAAATGATTTTTAGTGACTTTGAGGAAAAATCTTAATTTGCTGAAAATTGAGAAAATCTTTTTAGTTCATCACTCACTTGATGTGAGAATTTCTTGTAGAACATCTGTTCACCTGCTGAGAGTCCATTTTTTTTTTGCCTACAATAAAAAAAGTATTAAATGTACGTTACATAGCAGTACAAATGCTGCATTACATGTTACAGTGTATTAAACTTTCATGTTAAATACTAAAATCTGATTAGTTTAGATGCATTTAACAATCCATATTGTTATACCTTTAAAAATTTGTTCCTATACAAATCTACATGTATATGAAAAAAAGTCCAACATTTCTAATGTTTTGCTGAGTGGGCATAAAACAATTGATGTTTAACCACTGAGTGAGGTGTTCGACCGGTTGATGAGATGTTGGACCGCTTGTAACATGTACATCACACAATTGGTGGAGCTTAATCTAATTTGCATTTGTTGATATTTAGCAGTGACGGACATGAAGTTCAAGACAGTACAAGATACATGTACATCAAAATAAATATTAAAATGAAAGGTATCACAAAACATTTATTGACTGTGTTCTCGAGCAAATACATTTTGTTGATCCTCAGGCAGACAGTTTGGTTCTTGGGTCTGATAAAACGCATGTTGCCCTTGAACTCAGTCAATAATATTTGAAATTCACACCCCTTGTGTCAGTTGACAATGGTTTTCCGGGGTGTCAATTTCTACTGTAGCCCTCAAAAACATGCACTATTTATATAATAGTTAGATACAGTTGTGTTCATATTTCTTATAATTATGTACCTCAATAGTCCACCTGCAAGCAGATTTTGTTCAGTCATCCTGCCTAAGTCTGGCCTTCAGTCTTTTTTCAACTACAGGTAGTCTACTCCTGGGTAAATTAAGTACTGTAGGGTTGTTTCCTCCTAAGAATTAAACATGAACAGTTCTTAGACTATTGTTTTAAAATTAACAAAAATTGGTTATAAGATTAAACAATCAATCTTATCTGTATCTGATTAATAAAAAAATGAATGAAGTTTTTTAATAAACATTTTTTATTTTATATACCACATTGTATAACAGTGTATAATGTCTTATATTATAAAATTTGTAGTACTATAAAAAAAACATTTTAAACCTAAAAATACAGAAAAAATACAATAATATAAATAATTTCTGAACCATTGTGTTTCATTTTGCTCCATAAATAAGACAACTGTTTATTTCAATGTTATTGATATTTCCACATACAATATCCTTATTTTTTCACTTTGATTTGTACCCTAACGGAACACCTTACTTTTCTAGCAATTTGATGATTGTTGTGTCTTTAACAAATAAGGCTAGTTAGTAATATAACTTGTTGTAATCATACACAAAAAAATGCTATTTTTGTGAATAATTATTATTCATAAAACTGACAAACAAACGGAAATGATAAATTTCAATCCTCAAATGTTGAACTGTCGATCACGGGAACGAAATATATCTATCTATAATATCCTTGCGAATACCCATTTATCCATAAAAATCATGTAATTCAAAATTATAAATTAAATTGTCAGACATACATAACTAACTTACATGTACAATCTCACTGCACGGTGACACGACATGACATCAGGCGAACGAGGCAACGTGGGTCTGCAATCTCCCATGTTTGTGACCTTCAAGTTTCTTTTGGTTGATCGGGTGTCCCGGGCATAAAGAAATGGGAGACTTAAAATTGTTTACATCATCCCCGAGCTTCTACAATGCTTCAATAATGATCACAGCTTGTAGATTTTACAAAACACCCCTGCCGGGTTTTCTACGGGAAACGACCCCTGGACATGTTGACATTCGCTACGGAACTGCGCATTTTATGGCAATTGTCGCAAATCAAAGAAAAAATTACAAACAACTTATATTTTTTAATAGAAATAGATTCAAAAATACATAAACTGATAAATTAATCAATAATTTTTCATTCAGATTGATTAAATATGTAATTTGCATTTTACGACTTTCAAAATCTATGGAGACCCATTGACGACGTAAAATGCTGACAAGAATCCATCCTTAATCAGTTTTAAGTGTAAGGAGCTAGCTTGTAAAACATTTCTGATCAAGAACTTGTTATCTGTCTCTTGGGAACAGGGCTAAGAAATCAGCCTTAAATAGTTTTAGTGACTAGCCTAACTTATTTAATGAATTTGAGAAAAAGCAACTTCAATCTAATTTGATATTGTATAATAAACTAATTTGAAATTGTATAAAAAACTTATTTGATTTTGTATAATATAATTAAAGCTAATTATATTGTGTGTGTATGTGGGGGTGGGGTAGGGGGGGATTGGAATCAGCATGCTCATTCTCCACATTAATTTCAGATTGAAACTTTTAGTATGATATAAAATCCAAATAAATCAAGTACAGTAAAGTCCCGTTATTACGATGTTCACTTTGTCAAGAAAAAATATCGTATTACCGAGGGCAACGTAATAAAAGTTCCCAATAAAATCCATAAAAAACATCGTTTTGAAAACGTGTTGTTGTATATGGGGGGTATTTTCGCCTTTCCTCACCTTCGAATGCTTCAATTCTTAGTTTAAATGCTATCTTCACATAATTTATTGATAACTTATCTTGAATTGATGCTATTTCTTCTTTTTTTTCGTCATAGTAAAAGAATTGCTCACAATTTTTATAGAAACTTCGGCAATCTTCTTTCATTTGCCGCCATTTTTTTTTTAAAGTGCTTTTACTTTCGTTTCTGTCTTGATAATGCGTTCGTAGAAATGTCTATGTTTTCATATTCAATTCATTGTCTTTTCTACATAAACAACAACAACAGCAATTTTATTTAATTATTTATTTTATTTAAATAATGAGTACACAACATTCAAAACAGAATTTCACAACATACTTACCATTATTGTTTATTAACGAAATGCACTTCTTTCTGTCTAAATAATGCGTTCTTAAATAATTCAATGTCCTTTAATTTATTTCTACATAAACACCAACGTTTTTATTCATTAAAATAAAATTAAAATTAAAAACTCAAAATAAACATTCAGAAAAGAATTTCACAGCATACTCACCTGATCATTTCAATACTGAATGCACTTTACAATTTTTTATTCACTTACGCACTTGAAATCACGGGATCCAGTCAATGAACTCTGTAATCTTCCTCTGTTTCTTTGCCTTGTTGAAAATCTCCTCACACTTATCCTCCAGAGCGTAGATGAGCGTGAAATCTTCCTCCTTGTTTTCCTCGAAGAGCCGTCTGAATTCCTGTAACATACTTCTTGCGTCGTTGCGGGTTAGCGGTAAGTTGAACTCTTCAACTTCCTCTAAACTTTCATCACAGTCCTCTTCTTCTGCTCTTCTCCCCTCCATGAATTCAGCACAAATTTCTTCATCTGTAGGCACATGATGGCACTGAAGGCTGTTGTCATGGTTGATGAATTCCTCGAACTCCTCAGTTGTCATCCCCTCTGGAACCTCGGCCTCGTCTTCTTCTTCTCTTTCCTCACTCTTGTCATGGCAGAATCCGGCTTTGATGTAGCAATTCACAATGGTGCTCCTGGTCACTGATTTCCAAGCTTTGTTGAGAAGATGGACGGCGTCAAGCAGGGTCAGGCGTTTAGCGAGGTCGTTGGCGGAAACATTCTGCTAGTCGATGTCACTGATGATCTTCTTCACTACTTCACTTCGGTACTTGCACTTCATGTTTCTGATGATCCCCTGGTCGCATGGCTGGATCACGGACGTTGTGTTTGGTGGCAGGAACTCTAGACGCACGTTGCTGAGCCGTTCTGCTGAATCTTTAGGATGCGCACTGCAGTTGTCCACGAGTAGAATAACTTTTCGTTTCTTGCGGCACATATCACAGTTGAACTCCCTGATCCACTCACTAAATATTTCACCTGTCATCCACGAATTCTTGTTGGCTCTGTAGACCACGGGTAAACTTTTTCCTCGGAAGCACCTTGGATCCTTGCTTTTCCCGATGATGAGTAGTTTTCTTTTGTCGTCCCCGCTCATGTTGGCACACACTAGAGCTGTCACACGGTCTTTGCATTTCTTTGAACCACTGGCACTCTCGTTCTTCAATGTGTGGGTGCTGTCTGGGATGGCTCGGTAGTAGATCCCGGTCTCGTCGGCGTTGTAGATGTCCTCTGCTTTATAATCTCGAAGTATCTCCGGAAGAACTTCTGTAATCCAGCGGTCTGCAGCAGTTGTATCGGCATCTTTTTTCTCTCCATGTAGTTTCTTGAATCCGATATTCTCCCTGGCCTTGAACCTTGATAACCAGCCTTTACTCGCGTTGAAATCTGTCACACTCATCTGTTTGGCGAATTGAGATGCTTTTCTTGTTTTCAGATTTAATTTCAGAATGACACATGCAATAATGCATTTTGTTTGCACTACAAAGGAGAAGGTTAAGATCCATTCATCCCTTGATAACAATTAGTGGGCATGTATCCAGTCAAACATTAATTAATGATTTCTATGTAGGGAAGCTTAAGCTGTCTCAATCATTTCTGTTAGAGCATATCTCTGATCAAGGAGCTCTTATCTGTGTCCTTTGGGAATTAGACAGAAGAGCTGCTGGTCAGTTTAAATAGCATTTGTCATTTGATAGCCAGTCTCCTATTTCTAAAATCAATTTGGTATAGATCAAGTTTTTAAGACATATCATTTAAATTGATATATTTTTTTGTTGTTGAAAATATCAAGTGACCATGCAATTTCAGATCATCGTGTCCCACATGAAAGAGATGTATGTGTATTGTGGAGGAGGGGCATTTGTCAAGCTATAATGCAACCAGTTGATGATTATTTGTTATAATTAAAGCATGCACCACAGGAGATGTTTAAACAATTATTATAAGGAATGGAAAAAATTATGCAAATCCCTTTAAAGGTTGACATGGTTTTCTTGCTAAACTGTTTATAATAATTGAATGAACAATATTTGATGGGAGTATCATGCTGAGGCTGACTGCACTTTATTATTTTTAAAATGAATTTGATATTGACTGCACTTTATTATTTTTAAAATGAATTTGATATAAATTTATATAGATTAATTTGATTCTGTATAATGTTTTTTCAACATATTAATTTGCAGAGTATCATGACAAATAGTTGCAATTTATTTTTTTCAATGAAATAAAAAAAACTGTTATTATGTATTAGTATTGATGTTTTATTTGGTTGCACCTCAGTTTCATTATTTAAAAGAAATATATAATGAGCACTCAAATTGTTTCTAAAATAGTGAACACCTCTTAATAGATCCATAAATATTTGTGAATTTGCACCTACTCTGAAAAACCCAGCGGGGGTATTTGTCCCTATTGGACAGTTCTAGTTTGATATATTTTTAGCTCACCTGAGATGAAAGCTCAAATGAGCATTTCAGATCATCCATTGACCATCTATCTTATTTTATAATGCATTCATTTGACATTTTTTTTATAACAGGTGATTTTTTTTTATACTGTAGATTCAAGTAATTCATGGAAGATAAAGATTCAGATTATGCAGGGTTCACTAGTTTCTCAAAAGGTATGAGCACAATTAATGCAGTGTTTTATCCCCCCTTCCTTTGATAAAGGGTTTTAACTCATGATGTAAGCTTTTCTGATCAAAATTTGTCCTTTGTCTGTTGTCATTGTCGTCAGAAACTTTTCACATATTCATCTTCTTCTCAAACTTGGCACAAAGTATCCTTGGGTGAAGGGAATTCAAGTTTGTCTAAATGAAGGGCCACACCCTCTTCCATGGGGAGATAATAACGAATTAGTGAAAAATTAATGGCATCTTTTAAAAATCTTCCTCTTAAGAACCACAGGGCCAGGAAAGATGAAACTCATGTGAAAGCATCCTCAGGTTGTTTAAAATTCAAGTTTTGTCAAATCATGACCCCCAGTGATAGGTAGGGGCCACAATGGGGGATCAAACATTAACTCAGGAATACATAGGAAAAATCTTTATAAATGTTCTTCTCAGGAACAACTGGATCAGGAAATATGAAACTCAAGTGGAAGTTACACAAGTGAGTTGAGGCTACGTATGAGTGTTTCAACACAAAAAATCTATATTAAAACCCATAATGACTATACCTACTGCTTTGCTACTGTTTTGTGACACATCCCTTGTACCCACAACATGCGATAGGTAGAACACATTATGATGTCATCAACATCTACTAAACAGATTATAAGGAACATAAAAAACAAAATGTCTTTGTGAAACACTATGCACCCGGCTTCAAACAAAGTTCAAAACAACTTTTTTTTAGCATATAATTCACAGTCAAGGTCACAAGGTCATTGACCTTGGTGTCATTTGTAAGAGCTTAGTTAGTGGAGTATGCATACCAAATATAAAGTCTCTATCTCCTATGGTTCAAAAGTTATCGCATAAGTTCAAAAAGTTATTTTTAGCATATAGGTCACAGTCAAGGTCACAAGTTCATTGACCTTGTCATTTGTAAGAATTTAATTAGTGGAGTATGTATACCAAATATGAAGTCTCTTATCTCCCATAGTTCAAAAGTTACGATGAAAGTTTTAAAAAAGCTATTTTTAGCATATAGGTTACAGTCAAGGTCACAAGGTCATCGACCTTGGTGTCATTTGAAAGAGTTTAATTAGTGGATACCAAATATGAAGTCGATCTCTATCTTACATGGTTCAAAAGTTATGGCGAAAGTGAAAGTTGACAACAGACAGACAGACAGACAGACAAACAGACATATAAGTCCGTCTGTCTGTCCGTCTGTCCAGCTGTCCATCTGTCTGTCTGTCTGTCTGTTTGTAAACTTTTCACATTTTCAACTTCTTCTCCAGAACCGCAGGGCCAATTTCAACCAAACTTGCCACAAAGCATCCTTGGGTGAAGGGGATTCAAGTTTGTTCAAATGAAGGGCCACGCCTTCATTCAAGGGGAGATAATTAGGAATTAGGGAAAATTTGGTGGCATGTTTAAAAAATCTTCTTCTCAAGAACCACTGTGCCAGGAAAGATGAAACTTATGGGGAAACATCCTCAGGTAGTGTAGATTCAAGTTTGTTCAAATCATGACCCCCGGGGGTAGGGCGGGGCCAAAATGGCCGACCAAAGTTTTACATAGAAATATATATGAAAATTCTTTAAAAATCTTCTTCTCAAGAATGACAAAGCCATGAATTCATCATATTTATATGGAAGCATCCTCAGGTAGTGTAGATTCAAGATTGTTCAAATAATGACCCCTGGGGGTAGGGCGGGGCCAAAATGGCTGACCAAAGTTTTACATAGAAATATATAGGAAAATTCTTTAAAAATTTTCTTTTCAAGAATTACAAAGCCATAATTGATCATATTTATATAGAAGCATCCCCAGGTAGTGTGATTCAAATTTGTTCAAATCATGACCCCAGGGGGTAGGGCAGGGCCACAATGGCCAACCAAAGTTTTACATAGAAATATATAGGAAAATTCTGTAAAAATCTTCTTCTCAAGAATAGCAAAGCCATGATTGGTCATGGGACTATACTTTTGGATTTAAACTTTTCAATAATAAACTAATTTCTACTTTTTCCTAGCCACAGTGCTCAGGTGAGCGATGTGGCCCATGGGCCTCTTGTTTATATCCCGCTCCAAAACAGAGGGGGGTTTACTGTAATACCTTTGTGTGTCTGTCTGTCTCAGGTCCTGTCTCTCCGTATACCAAAAAAATTTTCGTCTCAGTTTTCTCAGCAACTACTCACCACAGAAGCTTGAAATTTTAACACAATCTTCGCTGAGGCATGCCATTTTTGTGGGATTCATTTTTATTCACATTTGATGTCAACTTCCTGTTTATTTGTGCATCTGTCCGTTTCATACATAACAAATTTTCGTCAGTTTTCTCAGCAACTACTTATCGCAGATGCTTGAAATTTTAGCACAATCTTCTCTGATGCATGCCATATGGGGAGATTGACATTTTTGTTCAAATCCAATCTCAACTTCCTGTTTATCCATGGTCCCTGCACCCCTGGGGCCTGAGCAGTGGGGCCAAAACCACAGAATTAATTCATGTTTAAAAATCTCCTTCTTTATAGTTGACATCAAACAATTCAACTGTTGACATGATTGTAATCAGCATTGAGCCCTCTACCAAAACTTTGCCAAGCTATTTTGGTAGGAAAGATACTCCTTATCAACAAATGTAAGGCTCAGTTTAGTACATCATCAAAATTTTTTTATGCAAGTTTGCAAATTAAGGAACTTGAAAAAAAATTCTGCACTACTTTCTTCTCTTACCGATTCTAAAAATAATTAGAGGGATTGTAACCAGTTATGTTGAATTAAAGGCTGCCTCTTCCAAAATTGTGAATTTCATGGCCCCAGGATCAGGGGTTCCTAGGTCTAGGGCGGGGCTATATAGATTACAAGTATATAGTAAAAATGCATTGTTTCTTTGCAAATCTACTTCTCTGCTCCTATGTATTACTGTATACAGGGAAATTTTCACCCCCGTTTTATTTTCGCCCCTTTCGCCCTACTTATATATGGGCGAATTTAAAACGGGGCGAATTGAAGGAAAACTATTTAATTTTTTAAACTAAACTGTGACTGGGCGAATTTAAAACGGGGCCCAATTGTTTGTAAATGTGAAAGGGCGAAACTGATATGGGGCGAAAATAACCCTGTATACAGTATATAAACTAATCAAGTACATAGTTATGTTGAGTAAGTCTGTCTCTTCCAAAATTGTGAATTTCATGGTGTTCTTGTGTTAGGATTATAGTGAAAATGCATAAATTCTGTGAAAATCTTCTTCTCTGCTCCTTGGTATTAAACAAACAAACCAAGTAGATAGTTGTGATGGGCTAGAATGTTGCTTCCAAAATCATGAAAATTGTGAATTTCATGGCCCCTGGGTCTTTGGTTCTGGTGTTAGTACAGGGCTCTATTGATTATGTAGTGAAAATACATTAATTCTTTAAAAATCTTCTTTTCTGCTTCTTGGTATTAAATAAACTGACCATTTACATAGTTATGTTGTACAAGGCTACATCTTCCAAAATTGTGAATTTTATAGCCCCAGAGTCAGGCGTTATTGTGTTAGGGCGGGGCTCTATTGATTATATAGTGAAATTGCATTATCTATTTGAAAATCTTCTTTTCTGCTCTTGGGTATTAAACCAATGAACTATGTACATAGTTATGATGAGGAAGGATGCCTCTTCCAAATTTTTGAATTTCAGTGCCCCTGGGTCAGGGGGTTCTTGCATTAGAGTGGGGCTCTTATGATTATCATGATTATATAGTGAAAATGCATGAATTCTTTGAAAATCTTTTCCTTTGTTTCTTCGTATTATGCCAATGATCCCTAAGTACATATTTATGATGAAGAAAGCTGCATCTTCCAAAATGGACAATTCCAGTGCCCCTGGATCAGGGGCAAGGCTTGACATTAACTTTTTTCCCTACTTGTCTATTCGGACAAGTGACCAAGTCATTTACTTGTCCGAATTTCAACTTCACTTGTCCGAATTGTTTTATTTAATAAAGGTCTAATACTGTGTATTGGAAAACTAAAAATACATTACATGTGCATTATGTTATTTATAAAAGCAACAAACACATCAAACAAAATTTTATCCTGACTTTCTGTCCTTACAACATAAATTCTGTCAACATAAAACAGAATCCAAGTTAAGTAAGTCCAGTCCGTCTGTCTGTAAACTTTTCACATTTTCAACTTCTTCTCAAGAACCACTGGGCCAATTTTAACGAACTTGCCACAAAGCATCCTTGGGTGAAGGGGATTCAAGTTTGTTCAAATGAAGGGTCATTTAGCCCCCTTTCAAGGGGAGATAATTATGAATTAATGAAAAATGAGTGGTATCTTTTAAAAATCTTCTTCTCCAGAACCACTGGGCCAGGAAAGATGAAACTCATGTGGAAGCATCCTCAGGTAGTGTAGATTCAAATTTGTTCAAATCATGACCCCAGGGGGTAGGGCGGGGCCACAATGGCCGACCAAAGTTTTACATAGAAATATATAGGAAAATTCTGTAAAAATCATCTCAAGAATAGCAAAGCCATAATTGATCAAATTTATATGGAAGCATCCTCAGGTGGTGTAGATTCAAGTTTGTTCAAATCATGACCCCGGGGGTTAGGCGGGGTCACAATGACCAACCAAAGTTTTACATACTAGAAATATATAGGAAAATTCTTTAAAAATCATCTTCTCAAGAATAGCAAAGCCATGATTGGTCATGGGACTACTTTTTGATTTAAACTTTTCAATAATAAACCAATGTCTACTTTTTCCTAGCCGCAGTGCTCAGGTGAGCGATGTGGCCCATGGGCCTCTTGTTTAGGTTAAAGGGTAAGGTCATAGTAGAATTAGATGAGAAATCCTTGTTCGGAGCATATCTTCTCTCCCCTTGGTCCAATGTGGCTCATACTTCACTCATAGAGTGCCTTTGGGTAAATGTTCAGTGACCTTGAAACATGTTTCTAGGTCAAAGGTTAAGGTCATAGCAGGATTATATGAAAAATCCTTGTTTTGAGCATATCGTTTCTCCCCTTTGTCAGATGTGCCTCATACTTCACTCACAGATTGCCAGTGATCAATGAATCTGCAGTGACCTTGAATTATATGAAAAATCCTTGTTCAGAGCATATTTTCTCTCCTATCAGTCCAATGTGGCTCATACTTCACTCAGAGAGTGCAGGTGGTCAGTGAATGTGCAGTGATCTTGTAGAAAGTTTTTAGGTCAAGGATCAAGGTCAAAAATAGCCTTTCTGTTTAAATTCTTTATCGGAGCATATCTTCTCTCCCCTTGGGCCAATGTTGCTCATACTTCACTCATAGAATGCCAGTGGTCAATGAATATGCAGTGACCTTGAACAAAGTTTCTAAGTCAAAAGTTAAGGTAAAAAATAGCCTCTCTGTGTAAAATCTTTGTTTGGTGCATAATTTCTTTCCCTGAAGTCCACTCAACCTCAAACAAAATGACTGGGTATGGAATATTTGTGATTTTTGTGATTTTCCTTCCATATTTTGATAGATGTGCAACAATTTTCATAGTGGATACATTCTAAATGTTTTTTAATTGTATTATTTTTCATGGAGTACTTACTTTTTGTCCCCTTTAATCTCACACACCTTCAAAATAAACCCTTTTCAGCTACCTTACATTTTCATATTCATTGCTAATAGCGGGGCCCTAATTGAGATAGCCACCATCTCAATGATATCTAGTTATATTTTTTCAAAAGACACCAAGTTAATGACCTTGTGACCTTGACTGTGACCTTTAAGCTAAAAATAGTTTTTTAAAAACTATTTTGCTGCTGGGCGCATAGTATTTCATAAACACATCTTGTTACAATTTGTGGAAGACAAATCAATTTATTAGTCTCTTCAATATGACAAAAACATCAAGAACAAGATGTGTTTGTGAAACTCTGATGCCCCCGCATGGCAACATAGCAAAGATTAAGCTTTTCTTAAATGCAAATTTAATTTATTGGTACCAAAAGTAGGGTATTCTCACTGGAAAACAATTGTGAAATTTGAAAGCAAGCCAATGTTAAAGTTTTTTTATAAGTACAAAAATCGTCAAGGTCAAAAGGTCAATGTAATTAGTATCAAATAAAAGGTCTTGCCACATAGAATACTTATGTAGAGCATGAAAGCCCTAGCCCTAACCATTCAAAAGTTATGGCCAATGTTCACTTTTTAAAAAAGTAGGTCAAACTTCAAGGTCAAGGTCAAAGTTCTTGTTATCAAATGAAAGGTCTTGTCATAAGAATCAAATATGTAAAGTATGAAAGCACTAGCCCTAACTCTTTAAAAGTTATGGTCAAGGTTTGCTTTTTTAAAGTAGGTCAATCTCAAAGGTCAAGGTCAAAGGGTCAAAGTTTTTGGTAACTAATGAAGGGTCTTCTCACAAGAATTACATATATGAAGTATGAAACCCTATCCCTTACTGTTCAAAAGTTATGGCCAAGGTTAAAGTTTTTTCACAAGTATGGAAATCTACAAGGTCAAGGTCATAGGGTCAAGGTTGTTGGTATCCTATGAAAGGTCTTTCAACAAACATTACATATGTGAAGTATAAATGTCCTGGTATCTACTGTTCAAAAGATATGGCTAAAGTCAAAGTTTAAAATTTTCATGTAAAAGTGGGTCAAACTCCAAGGTCAAGGTCAAAAGGTCAAATTGGTGGTACCCAAAGAAAGGTCTTGTCACAAGGAATATACATATAAAAGTCATAGCTCCACTAAATCAAAAGTTATGGGCAAGGTTAAAGTTTTTGCAGACAAACAGAGAGACACAGAGACAGCTGGACAGCTAGACAGACGGACGGACACGACAAAAACTATATACCCCCGAAACCTCGTTAACGGGGGCATGAAAATTAAATATCATAAAAATTTGTGATTTTACAGTAAGTGTGAATTCATTATAAGTAAAAAGCAGAAAACTTTTTGTGTAAAAGGTAATAATGTTCTTCTGAAAAGTCATTTAAATGATGACTAAAAGAATGTGTCCAGTGAAAGGTCACAAATAAATGTTTGCCATTCAGTGACATGTTATGATTAAGCTGGTCCATATTTTGAAAATATTTATCTCTCTTGTTTCATGTTTTTAAAATATAGGTTGATGTTCTTGTTAATACATGTAGAAGAGATCTGGATTTGAAATATGGAGCAATTTCGTCTTCAATCTTAGAAAAGGGTGGAAAAATAATACAGGAAGATATTCAAAAGAAATATCCAAAAGGAATTAAATTTGCTGAAGTAGCAGTCTCTGGAGGTGGTACATTGAATTGCAATCACATCTTCCATAGTGCTCTGTATCTCTGGACCCTACATGGAAATTTCTCTTTAAAGGTAATAATTTGTTTCATTCTAAATATTTAACAAATCTGAATATGTATGCTATAGCACAGGGAAAAATGTCTCCAATGTTATTCATATTATTATCTTTTTATTGAGTCACTCAGGTGACCTATTGCTATCCATTTTTGTTTGTTGTGTGTCAACATTTGAACATTTTAAGCCTCTTCTCTGAAACCATTGAACCAATTTCAACCAACAACCAGGGTAACAAAATTTGTGAATTTCATGATCCCTGCCCCCCCCCCCCTGGGGCCTGGGGGATGGGGCCAAAACCACCAAAATTGATGCAACCTTTAAAAATCTTCTTCTTTACTCCTGGACATTGGGCAGTTAAACTGTTGGCATGATTGTAATAGACAGTGGGCCCTCTACCAAAATTGTGGAAATTCATGGCCCCAGGGTCAGGGGTTCTGGTGTTATGGCAGGGCTATATAGATCATATAGTAAAAGTGCATTATTTCTTTGAAAATCTTCTTCTCTTCTCCTGGGTGTTAAACAAACTAAGTACTTAGTTATAATGAGCAAGAGTGTTTCTTCTAAAATTGTGAATTTTATGGCCCCTGCAGCTGGGTCAGGGTTCTGATAGAAGGAAAGGGGGTGGGGGGTGGAATGGGCTCTATTGATTATATAGTGAAAATACGTTAATTCTTTGGAAAATATAATCTTCCCTGCTCCTGATACTCAACAATCTAGCTTCCAAAATTGTGGATTTCATTGCCCCTGGGTTCTGGTTCTGGTGTTAGGGTGGGGCTCCATTAATTGTGTGGTGAAAATGATTTATTCTGTTAAATAATCATTTCTAGACTAATCATTAGTGTTGAGCAGATAAACAAAGTGCATAGTTATCAAAAACTTTGTGGTCCCAGGGTGAGGGCATTTTGTTTCTCATTGGAAGGAGGGTCTATTGAGAATAAATTGAAAATGTGCTAATTCTTTGAATATCTTCAACTAAGTGCAGAAATTAGTGCAGAGTTATGATGTTGAGGGTACCTCTTTCAAATCTGAAATTCATGACACTGGGTCATGGGTTTTGTGTTTATAGGTAAGGTTGTTTTGAATTTGTAGTGAAAATGCATTATTTCTCTGAAAATCTTCTCTGCTCTTTGGCATACTAAAAGCAAACAATGTAAATGTTTTAATAAGCTAGGAAATTTTTTACCAGATTTTTAAACATCAGGGCCCTGGGGATCATGAAACAGACTTAGATTTAAGTTAACTACTGTAAATCACTCTTTATTCGCGAGAACTTTATTTTCGCGTAATTACGCGAGAAATTGTCCTCGCGAAAATTAAATTCTCGCGTGTAATAGTATTCCTTAAGATTATATACAGCAGTAACCAGAATTCGTGAAAATTTTGTCTCGCTTTTCAAGAGTCAATGACAATCTCGCGAAAATAAGGTGTCGCGAAAATATAGTGATCTACAGTATCGATTGCCTGTAAAATGTTTATCAATTATGGAATTAATCTCAAAATTTGCAAATAGCAGCACTTTTGTGAATCAATATTTATATAAGGCTACATAAAATTGAAATTCTGCTTATCAGGCCCATGCACATCTGTTTTGAGGTAGCCGCATTGCTAATTAGGTCACCTGAGTAAACTCAGGTGGCCTATTGCTATCCGTTTTCGTCCGTCTTTCGTTGTGCATCATGCGTTAACATTTAAACATTTTCATCTTCTTCTCTGAAACCGCTGAACCAATTTCAACCAATTTTGGCATATAGTATCTGTGGGTGAAGGGGAACAGAAATTGTGAATTTCATGGTCTCTGCCCCCCTGGGACTTGGGGGTGGGGCAAAAACCACTAAAAATTTTTCAATCTTTAAAAATCTTCTACTTTACTCCTGGACAACAAGCAGTCAATCTGTTGGTATGATTGTAATCAGCATTGACTCCTCTACCAAAATTGTGAAATTCATGGCCCCAGGTTCAAGGGTTCTGGTGTTAGGGTGGGGCTGTATTGATTATATAGTGAAAATGCATTATTTCTTTGAAAATCTTCTTCTCTGTTTCTGAGAATTAAATAAACTAATTAAGTACATAGTTATGAAGAGCAAGAGTGTCTTTAAAAAAATTGTGAATTTTATGGACCCTGGGTCAGGGATTCTGGTTTTAGGGCGGGGCTCTATTGATTATATAGTGAAAATGCATTAGATCTTTGAAAATCTTCTTCTCTGCTCTTGGGTTTTAAATAAACTAACTAAATGCATAGTTATGATGAGCAAGAGTGCCTCTACCAAAATTGTGAATTTTATGGCCCCAGGGTTGGGGGTTCTGGTGTTAAGTCGGGGCTCTATTGATTATTGTGATGTTACCTATTTTTGATAGTATCCTAATATCCTAATTTCGATAGGCTAATGTTTTTAACAATAAATCAGAAACCCTTTCATAATTTTTCGGAACTCTATTCCCAAAATTTTCATCAGATGTAAAAAGTGTATTAAAGCCAAAAAGATAGAAAATTATGCCATTTAGAGAGGTAAGATTCTATTTTTCTCCGTATCTATTCAAATCACGCCCTTTTCTCATAATGCATAAAAATTCACTCTAAAACCCTATCTCCTAAGCCTGAAAACAACAATTGATGAATTAATGTTATCGTCTGTTAAAAAGCTCTGTGTTATGGCCTAAAAATAGGTAAGCCTCACTTTGGTCAAACTTTCGCTTAAAAAAATAAAGTATGGAAGCCTGTTATAGGTATTTTATTTTAAATTTTGAGATATTTCAATCTTTTAAGTGTTGTTTCTGTTGCTTTATTGTTTGTTTATTTGTAGATATTTTCCATCAAAAAGGGGAATTACATGAATTGTTATAGGCCAAAGGCTGTGGATAATGCTTTCCAAGCAGACAATGGCTCCTGGCCTGAAATTTCAATTTTAAAGAATTTCAACCAAAAAATTAAAAAAATTAATGTTATGATTAATCATATTTTATCTATTGTTAAGATTATAATTGAAAACAGGACCCAAAAAATCCAATACCATAAAAAAGGACAAAAAACAAATAAAGGAAAACAAAAATCCACACAAAATAACATAATTCGATGTTTTTATGACAATAACTGTGCGCCATACTTGCTATCGAAAATAGGTGACGTCATTCAAAACAACTCGAATTTTGGCGGATCCAAAGAAAGTTGAAACAGTACTGAAATTCTTGATTTAAAAAACAAATAAATGTCTGAGTATATTTATGTATTGTTGACTAATAATACATAAATAATTGAGGGGAGAAAAACACAGATGCCTAGATTAATTTTTTTTTTTAAGTTTTGCTCTATCGAAAACCGGTAACGCCAGGATATAAAGTGAAAATGCATTTATTCTTTGAAAAGCTTCTTCTCTGCTTCTGGGTATTAAATAAACTAATTAAGGACATAGTTATGATGAGCAAGAATGCTTCTACCAAAATTGTGAATTTTATGGCCCCACAGTCGGGGTTATGGTGTTAGGGTATGGCTCTATAATGATTATACATGTATACATCTATGAAAATCTTTTTCTCTACTCCTGAGTAATAAGCAGATGAACTATTTATATAGTTATGATGTGCAAGGGCTCTTCTTCCAGAAATTCAATCACTTGAAAGTTGCATGGTGCTCAGGTGACCTATAAGGCCTGTGAGCCCCTTGTTTTATTGTATTTTTGTTAAAACAAAAAGTTGGTATTACTGAGACCAATCTGAAAAAAAAAATTTCGCCCTCATTTTTTCGTAGTTTAGTTCTCAACTATCACTTCTGGTAGCCATTTGCAAAGAAATTTCAGCTACTTTGAAATATATTTGAAGACATTGCCTATGATGTTCATGCAGTGACACGCTGATATGCAATGGATAAAGCAAACCTTTTGATCAGACATGGAAAGTATATCTGTGAATAAAAAAAATGATCTTTCTTTGAAAGAAATTTCGAAATTAAAATAAAAAAAAACCTCCCTCATCTACTTTATTGCCAATAAAATGATAAATAAAATGCCTCCCGCCCACATCTGTTTTGGAGAAAATTGGCCTGAGATCCAGAGAATTAAATTTAGATAGCCTAATAGTGTTGTACTTTGCATGCACTTTGCCTAAAATGAGTAGTTAGGGTTTGACACATGGTGCACGAGCCGGATCGAGGCCAGTGTCAAACCCTGACTACTATTTAGTTTCCTTAGTTGAACATTCGATTGTATTATTCGAACGATGGTCGACTATTCAGAGCTTTTTTTTTATAGCACTGAAGGTGTTTTTGAAAGCTTATTAATCAAAATAAATTGTGAAATTGAAATAATTTTGAAACACACACTATCCACACCTCCGGTGAAATTATTAAATACTGTTTGTTCAATTAATGATTGCCCAAGCTATCAAAATGTCTTTTATATAGGATTATTCTTTTAATAATTATCGAAGTTTAAAAACTTCATAGCTATGCAAATATTGTGTGTTTCTAGCATTTGCAATTCCTAGAGGTTATAAATATAATTTGTTCAAGTCAATTAAATAATTTTCATAGTCCAGTATAGCATTGCATAATTTACTACAATAAGAAAAAAGTCAGTGATTGAGAAATAATTATGTAATTACAGTACTTTCCATAAGTACGATCATCGATGTGGAAAATTATTTATATACTGTGACTGTGTTTGAGCTCTTATTTTTCTGAGGATGAACACTTTATAGTTTGAGGAAAGGCGCTTTTTCAATTTTGAGATGAGTATTTCATTACAAGCCCCTTTTCTTGCATTTATTTAATATTCGAATGTTGTTTCATTATTTGATCATCGGTCCATTCAACTGATAGCTCGAATAGTCGACTATTCGTTGACATCCCTACTATTTAGGCATGGTGCATGCAAAGTTACAACACTATTGTTATTATTATGCTGAACGACTGTTGTATAAAAATGACAATATTTTCACAATTTCTATGTTTCATTACCTCTTACATTCATGTTTAGTACATGCACCCCTACTATGACGTCATGCTGTGATACATTTACGTCATAATCTTTTTTCTTTAATTTTAATTGTGCCATGCATTATAGGTATAATAAACAGGAAGTTTTAGAGAAGTTTAGTTGAGTGAAGAGGTAAAAATAGCAAGAAACAATTTCTGAATATTTTTGAATTTATTTTTCTTCTTTAAGTGTGAAATATTTGAAACTAAGTTTATATATATTATAGTTCAATGACATAGATAATGGCATATGTGGCATAATTGGTAACGTGTCAGACTGCCAATCTTGGGGTCATGAGTTCAATCCCAGGCGACCCAATCGTTGTAGGATTTTCTTCAAAAATGGAAGCCAGGAAACCATGCACTATTTTGGCATTTTATGCTTATGCTATATAAATCCTTAGAACACTAAGCGAAAATAGTTTGGTATTGATTATATAGAGACAAACTGACTGGAAGCATAATAATGATCCATATTATGTGCCTGGATCGATAGATCCAGGGCGTATATTGTTTTTGTCCTGTTGTCTGTTTGTTTGTTTGTTTGTCTGCAAACTTTAACCTTCGCCATAACTTTTGAACCATGAAAGACAGAAACTTCATATTTGGTGTACATGTGCCACTTAGTAAGCTCTTTCAAATGACACCAAGCTCAATGGCATTGTGACCTTGACTGTGACCTTTATGCTAAAAATAGCTTTTTATCTGCAAACTTTAACCTTTGCCATTACTTTTGAACCATGAAAGATAGAGACTTCATATTTGGTCTGCTTACTCCACTAATTAAGCCCTTTAAAATGACATGAAGGTCAATGACCTTGTGACCTTTACTTTGACCTCTATCCTAAAAATAGTTTTTTCGTACCTTTGCCATTACTTTTGAACCATAGAAGTTAGAGACTGCATATTTAGTATGCATACTCCACTAATTAATCTCTTTCAAATGACACCAAGGTCAATGACCTTGTGACCTTGACTGTAACCTTTATGCTAAAAATAGTTTTTTCGTACCTTTGCCATAACTTTTGAACCACAAGAGATATAGAGACTTCATATTTGGTATCCATACTTTACTAATCAATTTTTTCAAATGATACCAAGGTCAATGACCTTGACTGTGACATATTTGCTAATTTTGATTTTGATCTGCTTTACTTCCACAACATTTAATATGATCCTGGGGCCAGGACCATTTCATGAAGTGTTCTGGTCCTGGCTCTATAAATTTGTATTGAACTGAGAGGTAAGATATTTCCATTTGCAATTCACTTTTGATAATTTATCACTGTAAATAATGTATTTTGAAAAGTTAATAGAAAAAGTAATTTATGCAAGAAATTATATTGTTTAATACAAAAACTACTCTTTCAGTTTTAATGATCAGATAGACTTGAAAATAATAGATAAATAAAAATGGGACTGCTAATGTGAGAAATTACAAATTAGGGTTAAAACTAGACTAGTACAGGTGGACTAATGTTTGGTAATTTCATTCTTCAACATGCTTTATATACATTGAATACCCTATAAGTGGAAATTTTAGCGAGACAAGACACAAATTTAGTGATTTGTCCTAAAAAATTGGCATTTTATTTTTAGCACGATGTAATTTTAGCAATTTAAAAAAGCTCACTAAAGAAGCTATTACAAATAAAGCACAGTTAATTTTTAGCAATATTAAATTTTAGCAATCCTGGCAACTTTGCTAATAATGCCAAAATTAAATCTACTCTAAAAACTCTGCTTATATGGTACCTTTATAGTCTAGGTGATAGTGATATATAGGGACAGATTAGAACTTGATTTATGAGTTGATACTATATTAGGCTAATTATTTCATTGATCCTGATCATCCTATTTTTCTTGCTTTTAGGAAAGCTTCATCTTTCAGTTTATTTTATATTCTATGGATCCTTTAAGTTGTTGTATTATACTCAGGTGACCGTTAAGGCCCTTGGGCCTTTTGTTTGTAAGATTATAAGAATTTCATGTAAAAATTATGTATGATATATTTTTCATGCAAATTTCACCCTAATAATTGTGTACGATATTCAATAATTGTCTTTTAGAAGTTTGTTTTAGCAATAATTTGAATGGGGCCAGCTCACTATAGATTTGATCCCAGAGATATAGGCTGATGAATTCTACCTGTTTGCTTGTTATATTTTTCAACCAGTAATATTAGTTGATTTGAGAGAGTTTTATCAAATATCTGAATATTAATTTATTAAAATTCCATTTTGTAAACAGACACTTGTGGAAATTTGGTAAGAAAACCGCAATGTTCATCAATTTTTTTCAATACTCAGAGTCGGAGAAGACACTATGGATTCATACAGACTGTCTCAATGTACACACAATAAAATATGCAAATACAAAGTAGAACTTAACTAAGAGAGAGTATGGAAGCAGGAACAATCAAGAAAAAAAGAAGCAAATTTTTAACTATGTGCAGTATTCTTAAAGGTTTTTAGATGTGGATAATAATGAGATTTGAATTCTCATATATTGAAAAACTCAAATGATCATCCTTTTTAATTTTATAAGGTTCTAAAACTGATGATTTGGAACTGTTTGGCAAAGGCTGATGAGTTAGGATGCAAAACTATAGCATTTCCATCACTAGGAACAGGAAACCTGGGGTATCCATACCAGCTTGTAGCAGAAACGATATACCACACAATAGAGTGTTATGAGGAGTGCAACAAAGACACAAACATAACAGATGTTACACTTGTTTTATTTGAGGAAGTCTGTATCAAAGTAAGACTTCACTTTGACAAAACTTTTAGCTCCATGCCTTATTCACTGACCCGTCTTAAATTCGCCCAGTCACACTTTTGTTTAAGAAATTATAGTGTATTTTTTTAATTCGCCCCATTTTAAATTCACTCAAATGGTGTTAGGGCGAAAGGAACGAAAATAAAACGGGGGACCAAAATTTCCTTGTATACAGTATTCATTGTCATTATACCCAGTGTTTGAAGCTCACTGTAAAATAAGCTAGACAAGCAGGGCTGACTGCTAGTGAAAGTCCTGCCAAAAATGTACTAGCCTGAAAAAAATAGTCTTTTATAAGTTCATTTATGGGGCCAGCTCACCATAAAGGACTTTATTTGGTAATAACCAATATTTGAATCAAACTGACAGAGTAAAACTTAACCCAGTATGTTCTTAAAGTGGGGGATACATGCTGACTTCAAAGCACTGAATATTTTCGTTAGCAATGACATCATATGTTTGAAATGACGTCAGGAAAATGACGTAAATTTAAAATTCCCATGATTTCTACAGAAAAATGTAAAAATTGCATCAAGATTTTGTGTAAAAATAACCGAGTGCAGGTCTGCACAGGTTCAATATTTTCCTGAACCTTGGTTCAATATATCCAATAATATTTTGAACCCGGGTTCACTTTTTTGCTGCGATATATTGAACCCCCTTATAAAATATTGAACACCTACCTTTTTCATTTTATGAGGGAGAGGGTTCAAAATATTATGGCCATAAAATATTGAGTCCCCCTGCCGTTTTAATTTAAGGAGAGGGGGGTTCAAAATATTATGGCCATAAAATATTGAGTCCCCCTGCCTTTCTTATTTAAGAAGGTGAACCCCCCTCCCTCTAAAATTAAAAGGACAGGGGGACTCAATATTTTATGGCCATAATATTTTGAACCCCCCTCCCTCTAGAATTTAAAGGGCAGGGGGACTCAATATTTTTGGGCCATAATATTTTGAACCCCGGGTTCAATATTTTATAGGGGGGTCAATATTTCGCAGCGATATTTTGAACCTGGGTTCAAATTATCGTGGGGTTCAAAATATTATATGACACTGGGCCTACAGGCTGATGAATTCTATGTGTTTGCTTGTTACACTTTGCAACCAGTAATATTGGTTGATTCGAGAGAGTTTTATCAAATATCTGAATTTTAATTTATGGAAAATTTTACACGTCAGCAGGGCGTCAATACATGCAAATCTGTTTGCCCGTGACAAAATTTGTTTGTTGGGCGCAGTTATTTCAAACACATACCTGCACTTTCTAAAGAAAGTTTGTTGTTGCTTGAATTTCTCTGTCTTCATTGAACTTTGTGTGTCATGAAATTTTGCCAATGGGTGCATTCACAATTCTTTCATTGGTACAGATATCGATTTGCCATTGGCTTGTCTTTGGCACCAATGTTGAACAATGGAACAATTGGTTGCCTTTAAACTGTGAACAGCATATTGGTTTAAACCAATGGCAAAACAACCAAGGGCTGTACCAATGGTTGTCAAAAGTGAAAAATGGTACCACTTGGTTACTAATGGTCACCAATGGTAATGGCAAATTATAAGTTTTCACCATTTTCCAGAAATAACCCAGAAATCACAAATTCAATAAAGAGTTTGTTTGTTGCTGACTGCTTAAACAAAAGTAAAATTACTTTTAATGTTTTATGGACATAACTTAATATGAAATCTTGTCTTCAGGTGATATTCTTTTGCCAAAACAAGTGATCATTTGAAATTTGCAATACTATGTAGAGATAACATTATTTTCCCTTAAATTGTAGTAAATTCATCTGAATTAGGTGTTATTACTAGTGAGGAAACTTCACTCATGCTACTAGAAACGGTCCAGGTAGCCATCTTAGGGGTGACTCTAATAAACAAAAAATCTTCGATACCAATCTGGCATAGATGTGGTTGGCCTGCAGAATTGGTAACCAATAAAAGTTATTAATAGTAAACACTGGTACCAGTATTTTGCTGTTGGTAAATTACACCACCAAAGAATTGTGAATGCACTCAATATATCCAGATACATAAAAGCTGATTTGTCTTTCACTTTGGTAAAAGTGAAGCCCTTTGAGGTTGTCACCATCTGAGTAGTACCTTCTTGAATATAGATTTATGTATTTTTATGTTTTTTTTGCCAGCAATTCAGGGCCACTGCACGTAGAAGAAAGCATTCTAAGTTATTTCAATCCAGGGAAGGTAATTCTTTATATTAAGTATACATATATAGAAAGTATAGGGATGTCTACAAGTACTTAGAACTCAATTATCGTTCTCAGACTGTCATTTTGAATGTAGACTTAAATATATTTACTGTTACTTGCATGTTAAAAATCTTCTACTTTTAGCATTCTTAGATTTGAAGCAGTCAAATTAGTTTAACTTTAGTTCTAATTGCATCATTGTATTGTGAGTAAACTCACTTAGGTGTTTGGTGTAAAACTGGTCTTGGTTCATTGTAAGTGCTATCCGTTTTTGTACGTCATCATTAGTCGTGTGTTAACATTTGAACATTTTCAGCTTCTTCTCTGCAACCGCTCAACCATTTTAAAATAATTTTGGCACAAAGCATCTGTGGGTGAAGGGAAACAAACATTGTGAATTTCATGGTACCTGCCTCCCTGTGTTCTGAGGGGTCGGGCCAAAACCATTAAGATTAATCTCTAAAAATCTTCTAAACTCCTGGACATTAAGCAGTCAAATTGTTGGCATGATTGTAATCAGCATTAAGTCCTCTAATAAAAAATTGTGAAATTCAAGGCCCCAGGGCCAGGGGTTCTGTTGTTAGGGGGGCTCTATTGATTATGTAGTGAAAATGCATTAATTCTTTAAAAATCTTCTTCTCTGCTCCTGGGTATTAAAGAAACAAACTAAGTACAGAGTTATGTTGAATAAGGCTGCCTTTTCCAAAAGTATGAATTTCATGGCCCCAGGGTCAGGGGTTCTGGTGTTAGGGTGGGGCTCTTTGTTTTTGTACACCAATATTCCGCACGATGAGGGTATCGAAGCCTGTAGAGAAGTCTGGGATAGTAGATCCATACAAATTCCTTCTACCGAGTCCCTTGCCAAGTTCCTTGAACATGTTATTTTTCATCAAGTTCAACAACTTCATGTTTTAATGGAGAACATTACCTGCAGATTACTGCTATGGGTACGAAAATGGCACCGTCTTATGCCAATGTCTTCATGGGCAGACTGGAACGCAACTTATTACTTCAAGCACCATTTAGGCCCCATAGCTGGTTGCGTTTCATTGACGATATAGAGATGAAGTGGGTGGAGTGTCCTGAAAGCCTCGAGGCATTCATTACATTTGCAAACACCTTTCATCAGTCAATCAAATTTACAGTAGATGTATCTAATTCGAAAAACGTATTCCTGGATATCAAGCTCCACACATCATGAAAATATTGACTGGGAGTCCAGATGAGTTGATAACTATAAATTATCATAGACTTTATATAAATTTCTTATCATAAAATACAGTCCGTGAAACATTCTACTATCCCACCTGATTGTAAACGAACGGTGAAAGAACGCAGAGCGAACGGTGAGTGAAAATTGTGTGAACTCTGAATGCAACTTGGTGAATGATGTGTGAATGGTGAGCAAAAGCAGAGCGGAGCGCAAACGCGAGCGCAAAGTGAAAGGTGAACGAACGGTGAATACAAGATGATGATTTATTCGGAATGCCTCAGATCTTTTCCTTGCATTTAAACTATTCTATTGTAGTCTAATGTCAGGTGCTGAAATATAAATAAACAATAAATAGATAAGTAAAGAAATGATTAAAACAATTTTTTCTGCACATATGCATGATGTTTACATCAATATTTTTATAACAAGATTTTTATTGCTGTAAAACATGTACTTCTTACTGAACGCATGTGGTATAAAAGATGAAATTAATCTACTTATAAAATAAATATATATGCTTATTCTTTTAACTAATAAAATAATGTGGACTTTAGAAGAAAAAACTACTACTTACAGAATGAATTAATTGCCATGGTTGTAACAACCATACATTTCTGTGCCTAGGAGATGCCGTGTAAAATAACGATTTTTAGGTCACCTGAGTAAACTCAGGTGACCTATTGCTATCTGTTTTCGTCCGTCGTGGTGTGTCGTCCGTTGTCCGTCATGCGTTAACATTTGAACATTTTCAGCTTCTTCTCTGCAACCACTGAACCTATTTCAACCAAATTTGGCACAAAGCATCTATGGGTAAAGGGGAACAAAAATTGTGAATTTCATGATCCCTGCCCCCCTGGGGCCTGAGGGGTGGGGCCAAAACCACTAATATTAATGCAATCTTTAAAAATCTTCTTCTTTACCCCTGGACATCAAGCAGTCAAACTGTTTGCATGATTGTAATCAGCAATGAGTCCTCTAACAAAATTGTGAAATTCATGGCCCCAGGGTCAGGGGTTCTAGTGCTAGGGCGGGGCTAAATAAGTATATAGTGAAAATGCATTATTTCTTTGAAAATCTTCTTCTCTGCTCCTGGGTATTAAATAAACC